>OZ038380.1:48305563-48404851 GCA_964036045.1 Eutreptiella sp. 'Long Island Sound 2002'
CAACACAAAACTGGAATATTTATAGGCAACAAGCACTCACCATCAACAACAACGTCCTAAAAATTAACGCACGCGCGCGCACACACACACACACACACACACACACACACACACACACACACACACACACACCCCTCGAATCCGGCCGGGTCCTCTGGGACAGCCCCCATGGCTTTCCAGAAGTGGCTGGAGGCAGTGGGTGCCTGCACAGGGTCTCGGATGGGGGTGTTGGGGGCGGCAGAGTGGGCTTGGTTGGACTGGGTTGGGGTGGGCTTGGGCTATGCTGTAGTGAGTGCAACACGGGTACAACTGCCGGCACCCTGATCCGTGTGCTCCGCCGCTAGGTCATAGACAGGGCGAGGGAGCACCCCAGATTGGCGCAAACTGGATAGCCTTGTGCACACGCCATTGCGGGCACCACCCGAGGTTCACCCAATGCTGGAGGGTGACCAGTACTGGGGCGTGCGGAAGCGGAGGTCGCGCGGGTCCGCACATAGCTTTAGGGTGCCCAGCGCGCCCACGCTGATCCGCTCCACCAGCGGAATGAGGGCCTTCGAAGGTTAGGGTTGCCTTGCCCCCCCCCCCCCCCCCCACGGTCCGCATGTTTTCCAGACGCCTTTCCCATCGCCCGAGCGGCGGATGAGACGGCGAACTAGGCATCGGAAAATCTATTTTTGCAGTCATATGGGCGTTGCAGGCGCCCACAAATAGCGGCTCATCCCCTGCATAGCCCTATAGCAGCGCCTATGCAGACCGTGGGACCCCCGCAGCCTTCGGGCAGTTGATGTGGTTGGCCCCAGGGCTTTTAAGTGCCAGTGGGCCAGGGTTAGATGCACTTTAGGGGGGGGGTCCGCGGCCACGACATCCCTTTTGTTATCCTCCCCTTGCCCTTCGTGGACCATCCATCTCCCCATCCCCCTTCTTTAACTCTCTCCCCCCTTGAAACACCGTGACTGCCCCCTGACTGTCCCCTTGGATGTCCCTCTCCCTCCGTTCTTCTCCTTCTTCTCCATCTTCTTCTTCTTCTTCCTCTCCCTCCGCCACTCAGATAATTGCCCGACTCCTTGCCCCCTCGACGCGGCGGAGGGGGTGCTGCTACTGCTAGTGCCTGCTGTTGCTGGTGCTGCTGCTGCTTGAGGAGCTGGAACAGCTGGTAGAGGAGTTGCACCAGGTGCTAGTCGTAGCTCCACTAATCACATTTGCGCAGAAGCGCAAAAAATTGGAGAAGATTTGTTAATTTTTGCCAAGTACCATTTGATTTGTGCACGCGAGCATTAACACACTAGATTTTAGTTGACATGTTAAAAATTAAACGCCAATGGCGTTGATACAGCACACAGAAATTAACACGGGCGCCACAGATTTTAGCATAAACCAAAAACCGCAAACAAGCATTGCATGCATATATGGGCATTTTAACGGGGGGGTGTCATTTCGACGCAAAGTGGGAGATTTTTCAGTTCTTGCCGTTTTTCTCAAAAATGTCGTTTTGTAGGAGGGGGTTTGTTATACCTCTTTGAAATCTCCAAGAAATGGCCGGTTCGGAAACGTATGGGTTTGGGGGGAGCACGTGGCCATATTTTTTTGTACCGGACCCGAACTTTTTGGCGTTTTGGTGTCTACTCCAATAATTTTGTCTGGTCTGGTGCGGTTTGTATACAGGGTTTCACGCTGCTTGGCCCGGCGCTCGAACATGTCGTTAGTATGGCAAATTCTATTGCCTTCGGCAAGTCCACCTTGCAGAGAATCTACCCTAGGCAGCACACACCCTAAATAGGGTAAAAAATATATAAATAAAGCTAAAATATGCTTTACATACCTTGGATGGTCATTCTAAGTGGTCAGAATAGCAAAGACATAAGTTTCGAAAATTTCGATTTTTTAGCTGCCTAGGGTGAAAAACTGCACAAGCAGGTTGTATACCAATCCCTTGGGAGCCCCCCCCCCCCCCCCCCCGGACCTAATACCCAAATACGATGAAAAACACGCAAATACGGCCTAAAACATGCTTTACATACCTTGGATGGTCATTTTAGGTGATCACAATATCAAAAAAACAGGTTTCGAAAACTTCTATTTTTCAGCTGTCCGGGGTGAAAAACTGCATAAGCAGGTTGTGTACCAATCCCTTGGGAACCCCCCCCCCCCCCCCGGACCTAATACCCAAATAGGATGAAAAATACGAAAATGCGGCCTAAAACATGCTATACATACCTTGGATGGTCATTTTAGGTGGTCACAATATCGAAAAAACAAGTTTCGAAAACTTCCATTTTTGAGCTTTCTAGAGTGAAAAGCTGCATCAGCAGGTTGTGTCCCAATTCCCTAGGAGACCCCCCCCGGACCTAATACCCAAATAGGGAGAAAAACACGCAAATACGGCCTAAAACATGCTTTACATACCTTGGATGGTCATTTTAGGTGACCACAATATCAAAAAAACAAGTTTCGAAAACTTCGATTTTTGAGCTGCCCGGGGTGAAAAATTGCATCGGCAGGTTGTGTACCAATCCCTTGGGAGCCCCCCCCCCCCCCCCTCCCCCTACCCCAACCAATACCCAAATAGGGAGAAAAATACGCAAATACGGCCTAAATTATGCTTTACATACCTTGGATGGTCATTTTAGGTGACGACAATACCAAAAAAACAAGTTTCAAAAACTTCGATTTTTGAGCTGCCCGGGGTGAAAAATGCAGGTTCTGCAGCAGGTTCTGTACCAATCCCTTGGGAGGACCCCCCCCCCCCCCCCGGACCTATGACTCAAACAGGGTGACAAACATGTAAATACGGCCTAAAACCTGCGTTACATACCTTGGATGGTCATATCGTGTGGTCCCAATATCATAAAAACAAGTTTCGAAAACTTCGATTTTTGAGCTGCCGAGGTTGAAAACTGCAGGAGCAGGTTGTGTGCCGGCGCATTCACCGGGCCAGTATGGGTGGAAACAGTCATTTCGCGTCTTTGGCACGGGTTATGACCGGCCCTCGGCAAGGCTAGAGACTGCAAAAAACGTCCCTCTGTATCCTAGTAGGCATATACTGTCACAACATCCCCACTCACACCCCTCAGAGTGGGTACCACGGGGTCCCCAAGGTCGCCCAAACCGCCAACATACCAAAAATAGCTCAAAAGTGCATAAACTGCATAAGCGCTCGTCCCTCTCCGCCCCATACAAACCCTATGGAGTCGGGACCCGGAAACACTTTTTCGGCTCAAAATCGAAACAAAATCAAAAAATCAAAAGATTCATGATTTTCGACCCAAAAAAAAGGGGGGGGGTAATTTTTTCGACATTTTTGACCCCCCCCCCCCCCCACCCCATGCCCCCCCCCCCCCTCCCTCCCTCAAAACCTCAAAAAAGTGGGCTCCAAGTGGGGGGGGTCTGGGGGGCTCCGGACCCAAAACTCATTGGGGGATGCGTTTATTGGACAAAATAATGATTTTACAAGGGGTTAAACTAACAATTCAACCCCTTGGGGTAGGGTACGCGAATAGCCCCTAAAAGGCCAAAATGGGGGGGTATGTGGCGTTTTCCCCTATATACGCCTGCCTGGCTTTGATCTAACAACCTCTGCGAGGTGATTTTAGTGCCATACTAAATGATGCTGATTTCTATGCCGAATCTACCGGTGAAGGTTCCACCCTCCAACTCCACGATATGTTGGAGAAGTTCTATTGCCTTCGGCAAGTCCACCTCGCAGAAAATCTACCCCGAGCAACACACACCCACAATAGGGTGGAAACTACATAAACACGGGCTAAAACATGCTTTACATACCTTGGATGATCATTTTAGGTGATCACGGTATTAAAGAAACAAGTTTCGAAAACTTCGAGTTTTGAGTAGCTAGGGTGAAAAACTGCATCAGCAGGTTGTGCACCAATCCCTTGGAAGCCCCCCCAACCTCCCGGACCTAATACCCAAATAGGGTGAAAAACACGTAGATACGGCCTAAAACATGCTTTACATACCTTGGATGGTCATTTTAGGTGGTCACAATATCCAAAAAAACAAGTTTCAAAAACTTCGATTTTTGAGCTGTCCGGGGTGAAAAACTGCATAAGCAGGTTGTGTCCCAATCCCCTAGGAGACCGCCCCCACGGACCTCATACCCAAATAGGGTGAAAAATACGTAAATACGGCCTAAAACATGCTTTACATAGTTTGGATGGTCATTTTAGGTGGTCACAAAATAAGAAAAACAAATTTCGAAAACTTCGATTTTTCAGCTGCCCAAGGTGAAAAACTACATAAGCAGGTTGTGTACCAATCCCTTGGGAGCCCCCCCACCCCCCCCGGACCTAGACCTAATACCCAAATAGGGTGAAAAACACACAGATACGGCCTGAAACATTCTTTACATACCTTGGATGGTCATTTTAGGTGGTCACAATATCAAAAAAAAAGTTTTGAAAGCTTCGATTTTTGAGCTGTCCGGGGTGAAAAATTACATTAGCAGGTTGTGTACCAATCCCTTGGGAGACCTTCCCACCCCCCCCCCCCCCCCAACCTAACATCCAAATAGGGTGAAAAACACGTAAATACGGCCTAAAACATGCTTTACATACCTTGGATGGTCATTTTAGGTGGTCACAATATCAAAAAAACAAGTTTCAAAAACTTTGATTTTGGAGCTGCCCACGGTGAAAAACTGCGTTAGCAGGTTGTGTACCGGCCTATTCACTAGGCCATTTTTGGTAGAAACAGTCATTTTTCGTCTTTGGCACGGGTTGTGAACGGCCCTAAGCAAGGCTAGAGACTGCAAAAAACGTCCTCCTGTATCCTAGTAGGCATATACTGTCACAACATTCCCACTCGCACCCCTCAAAGTGGATACCACGGGGTCACCGAGGTTGCCAAAACCGCCAACATAGCAAACACCGCTGAAAAGTGCATAAACTGCATGAGCGCTCATCCCACTCCGCCCCATACAAACCCCATAGAGTCGGGACCCGGAAACACTTTTTCGGCTCAAAATCCAAAAAAACCAAAAGATTCATGATTTTCGACCCAAAAAAGGGGGGGGGGGTCAAAAATGTCGAAAAAATGCCCCCCTCCCCCACCCCTCCCCCCACCACCCCCCCCTAAAAAGTGGGTTTCACTGGGGGGGGGGGGGGTGTGGGGGGGTCTGGACCAGAAACTCATTGGGGGATGCGTTTATTGGACAAAATAACGATTTTACAAGGGGTTTGCCACATTGTATGACATTGGCACATGAACTACTGCCGAGATAAAAGTAAGTGGGTTTTTTTTTTGCATGGCGCCATTGATTTCTCTCCAGTAGCGGGGGACACTTGTTAAATGCAATTGTCAGCCCATGGACAAGGGGCCCCTAGCGCGGGGCGCTGCCACCCACATTGAGCATTGTGTTCGATCCATCTACTCTCCAAGCGGAGCTGCGAGCCTTGCTACGCTAGCGGTGCCCCACTCAGCAGTGAGTGTGGGCGAAGTGTCTGATGTGCGTCAAACTCTCGTGCAGAAGTGCGATGCGCACAAGACCCTTATTCTCGCCATTGGCCAGGAGTAGCGGCCATTGGCTTCTCGTAGGGACGCGCGTCTTATAGCGACCAGACAAAGTGCGGCTGCTGTTTTGGAGGACATGTCGAGAGCTATTCAAGTGAAATTGTATAGCAAGGACGACCGCGACTTGGCATGTCTCGCGGCCATTGGAGCCCAAGAAGACGCGCGTGAAGGGAAAGCTGCAAAAATTGAAAGGTGAGACCAGGTTGCAACGTGACATTCTCGCCAAGGCAAACAATGTGGCAAAGCAAGCAGCAACAGCGAAGGCCCTCAAGGCAGGAGACAAAGGAGCCGCATCAGTCATGGCGGTTTAGGAACAACATGATGCAGATTATGACCCTGATGAGGACGACAACAACAGTAGTAGTAGTAGCAGCAACAACAATAGCCGAAGTAGCGATCACAGCAGCAGCAGCAACAACAGCAACAGCACGAGTAGCAGCAGCAAACAGAGTAGTAGTAGTAGCAACACGCGGGCCGAGAAGCGGAAGAAGAAGCAGATTCCGAAGAAGAAGAAGCACACGAAAGCGAACATACTAACACACCAACACACAAACCGTACCCTCACTGAGAACCAATCTTTGTTGGCAAGCCATTGTGGTGTAGCGGTCATCAACCAGCATGCGAGAAGGCAATGGGGCCACGACATTGTGGGGTCCATTGTAGGCTTGGGCAACCTGCAGAACGGCCAGAATGGACATCAATCACCCTTGTCCTTCAATGCTGGTGGTTCGGTTTCTTGCTTTAGATAGGGTGTATTGCCTTATCTGGAGACTCTTTCCTGCCGATAAGAGGCCACGGAGGGGCGGTGCACTGCAGCCGGAACAGATCGGGGTTCTTTGTGCCCTTAAACACAAATACCACCCATATCGGCTGAAATATCCATGGTTACCTTGAAAAATACCCTCCTTGCACCTTCCAAACCCAAACACGTGGGGTAGACTTAGGGACATTTTAGGTTTTGGGGTCCGGAAATTTTCGCGTGAATTTTTTTTTCGTACCCCCCTCCCCCTCCGGGGGTACCCTACGAAAAAAAAGCCGTACGCCGGTACCAGGAATTTTTTTTTACCCCCCCTCCCTTGGTTCTAACACCATGAGTCAATTGTATTGCCATTCTCGGAAGTGTATGTTGCATTGTTGCTTGTGGTTCCATTCTTTTTCATTTCCCCCAATTTTGTCCATTTCACCGCACTCCCCCCCTTTACCCCCCATTTCCCCTCATTTTCCCCCACTTTCCCCCATTTCCCCCCATTCCCCCCCATTGTCCCCCATATTTCCATTTTTTCCATTTTTCTAAGCCCCTGCGGTGAGCCGGCCAGTTCAGCGACGGCTAGCGTGGATACGTGCTGAAGTGTTGGTTTGGAGATGGTTTGTCCGAAGAGGGCCTACGACCTAGGAGGGCTGCCTATGATCTGTACATTCAGGGCTGGCCCCTAGCAGCTTGCATGCTTATTCAGGAGGTAGAGAAATGACCATGAGATATTTGCATTGGGCCCAGTAGATCCTCAGGCCCTTGTTGCGAAGCCCTTGCTTGTCTAGCACTTTAAGGACCGGGACCGAAGCGGTTATTTGCAAACCATTTGCCATCTGCTTGATTGACATGCAGATAACATCTCCTCCGACTTTTGCCGATGCTTGTCTTGGACCATATGGCAACACGGTCTTTTTCCAGCAACAACAATGTTCAATGGTACTGCGAGAGATTGGAGGTTGGCAAGGAGGCAACAAGTATTGAGAAGCGGTGGGGGATGGAACCACCATCGTGCTGGGTATTGGTGTGCATTTCTGTGCCACCGGGTCGCAGAAGATGCGGCACTTGTCGTGTCCAAAGCGATGAGGGTTGTGGCCACCTTGGACGGTTTTTTGGTGACTAATGGTGTTTGATTGACAGCATAGACAACCCATGGTGCAACATGCTGCGCAGTAGTGTTTCCGAAGCGGGATCATCGCGTTGATAATCGTCGCATCATTTAAATTCGGGCACAAGATGCAACAGAATCCTGGCAGTTTTCGGCGATGAATGCTCAAACCAAAACCAAAATGATGAATGCTCAAAACCAAATTACATATCAACGTGGGCACTAGTGGGGGAAAAGTCGCAAGACGTCAGAGACGTCATGGAGATGTTATTGGGACAGGGAATTGGCATACGCCAATGCCCAGCCTTGTTTTCCACTGCCTCAAGGCGGCCATGATGGGCCCCAGTTTCCAATCCATTCAAGTATGGGCAGCATTGTGCCTTTTTGAGTCAAAGGAATCCAGACGAAAAAAATGAAGGAACACCTTGTAGTGAAAAGGGGGGAGGCTACTTTGCAGGTAGACATACATTGCTCCTGATCAGTACATCACTCGCCAATGTGTCTGGTAAGCAGACTGCCCATCAGGCAGAGCATGAATCTATGCCTAAGGCGCAGTGACAATGATCATGGCGCAAATGGATCACTGCAGACAGGGACCATGCCTCTTTGCATTGTAAAAGTTTTAATAGCCATCCCTTTCAACTTGAATTTGTTGTGTTTGCTGAGGGATGGGTCCCATAGATTCCATCGCCATTGGGATCAATGTGCCGCTCATGTGCACATGATTGTTCATCGGAACACATGAATCGCCACCCACTGTGTGTGGGAGGCCTGACACTGTTGTCTTTGGACACAGATGTGTCCAATCGTCGGCATTCGTGTTATTGCACCGGAAGTCTGCGCATTACGCGCATAGGAATACCACTCAGCCTCATTGCAGCTTGCACAACATTGTACCATGAGGCCAATTCAAGAGGTCAGTAGAAGGTCAAGTTGCTGCATAGCTGCACAATGGAGCACACTTATTTTGGACACCGTTTCTGTGCACTACCTTTTGCAGAATGCGTGGCAAAAATCGGTGCACAACACACTGCACATTGCAGAGCATCACATTTAAATATTTCATTTGGTTTGGTGCAAGAGGCCAGCAAAACGGGGTTTGTTGTTGTAAAATTCTATTGCCTTCGGCAAGTCCACCTCGCACAGATTCTACCCCAAGCCACACACACCCTAAATAGGGTAAAAACTACATAAATGTGGCCTAAAAAATGCTTTACATACCTTGGATGGTCATCTTAAACGGTGACAATATCAAAAAAACAAGTTTCAAAAAATTCGATTTTTGAGCTGCCCAAGGTGAAAAAATACATAAGCAGGTTGTGTACCAATCCCTTGGGAGACCCCCCCCCCCCGTGCGGCCAATACCCAAATAGGGTGAAAAACATGTAAATACGGCCTAAAACGTGCTTTACATACCTTGGATGGTCATTTTAAGTGGTCACAATATCAAAAAAACAAGTTTCGAAAACTTCGATTTTTGAGCTGCCCAGGGTGGAAAACTGCATAAGCAGGTCGTGTACCAATCCCTTGGGAGACCCCCCCCCCCCCCCCGACCTAATACCCAAATAGGGTGAAAAACACGTAAATACGGCCTAAAACATGCTTTACATACCTTGGATGGTCATCTTAAGTGGTGACAATATCAAAAAAACAGGTTTCGAAAACTTCGATTTTTGAGCTGTCCGGGGTGAAAAACTGCATAAGCAGGTTGTGTACCAATCCCTTGGGAGACCCCCCCCCCCCCCCCCGACCTAATACCCGAATAGGGTGAAAAACACGTAAATACGGCCTAAAACATGCTTTACATACCTTGGATGGTCATTTTAGGTGATCACAATATCAAAAAAACAGGTTTCGAAAACTTCGATTTTTGAGCTGTCCGGGTTGAAAAACTGCATAAGCAGGTTGTGCACCCGTCCCTTGGGAGACCCACCCCCCCCCCCCCCCCCCGGACCTAACACCCAAATAGGGTGAAAAATATGTACATACGGCCTAAAACATGCTTTACATACCTTGGATGGTCATTTTAGGTGATCACAATATCAAAAAAACAGGTTTCGAAAACTTCGATTTTTGAGCTGTCCGGGTTGAAAAACTGCATAAGCAGGTTGTGCACCCGTCCCTTGGGAGACCCAGCCCCCCCCCCCCCCCCCCGGACCTAACACCCAAATAGGGTGAAAAACACGTAAATGCGGCCTAAAACATGCTTTACATACCTTGGATGGTCATTTTAGGTGATCACAATATCAAAAAAACAGGTTTTGAAAACTTCTATTTTTCAGCTGTCCGGGGTGAAAAACTGCATAAGCAGGTTGTGTACCAATCCCTTGGGAGCCCCCCCCCCCCCTCGGACCTAACACCCAAATAGGGTGAAAAACACGTTCATACGGCCTAAAACATGCTTTGCATAGCTTGAAATGTCATTTTGGGTGGTCACAATATCAAACAAACAAGTTTCGAAAACTTCGATTTTTGGGGTGCCCAGGTTGAAAAACTGCATCAGCAGGTTGTGTACTGGCCCATTCACTAGGCCATTATTGGTGGAAACAGTCATTTCGCGTCTTTGGCACGGGTTGTGGACGGCCCCAGGCAAGGCTAGAGACTGCAAAAAACGTCCTTCCGTATCCTAGTAGGCATATACTGTCACAACATCCCCACTTGCACCCCTAAGAGTAGGTACCACGGGGTCACCGAGGTCGACGAACATAGCAAAAATGGCTGAAAAGTGCATAAACTGCACAAGCGCTCGTCCCACTCCGCCCCATACAAACCCCATAGAGTCGGGACCCGGAAAAACTTTTTCGGCTCAAAATCGAAAAAAACCAAAAGATTCATGATTTTCGACCCAAAAAAAGGGGGGGTCATTTTTTGACCCCCCCCCCCCACCCCCCCCCACCCCCCCCCCCCCCCCCTCCCTCAAAACCTGAAAAAAGTGGGTTTCAAGTGGGGGGGGTCTGGGGGGGTCCGGACCAAAAACTCATTGGGGGATGCGTTTATTGGACAAAATAATGATTTTACAAGGGGTTAAACTAAGAATTCAACCCCTTGGGGTAGGGTACGCGAATAGCCCCTAAAAGGCCAAAATGGGGGGGTATGTGGCGTTTTCCCCTATATACGCCTGCCTGGCTTGGATCTAACAACCTCTGCGAGGTGATTCTATTGCCTTCGGCAAGTCCACCTCGCAGAGAATCTACCCCAAGCAACACACACCCAAAATAGGGTAAAAACTACATAGATGCGGGCTAAAACATGCTTTACATATCTTGGATATTCATTTTAGGTGATTACGGTATCAAAAAAACAAGTTTCGGAAACTTCGATTTTTGAGCTGCCCGGGGTGAAAAACTGCATAAGCAGGTTGTGTACCAATCCCTTGGGAGCCCCCCCCCCCCCCCCCCCCCGGACCTGATTCCCAAATCGGGTGAAAAACACGTAAATACGGCCTAAAACATGCTTTACATACCTTGGATGGTCATATTGTGTGGTCACAATATCAAAAAAACAAGTTTCGGAAACTTCGATTTTTGAGCTGTCCGGGGTGAAAAACTGCATAAGCAGGTTGTGTACCAATCCCTTGGGAGACCCCCGCCCCCCCCCCCCCCCCCCGGACCTAATACCCATATCGGGTGAAAAACACGTAAATACGGCCTAAAACATGCTTTACATACCTTGGATGGTCATATTGTGTGGTCACAATATCAAAAAAAACAAGTTTCGGAAACTTCGATTTTTGAGCTGTCCGGGGTGAAAAACTGCATAAGCAGGTTGTGTACCAATCCCTTGGGAGACCCCCCCCCCCCCCTCCCCCCCGGACCTAATACCCATATCGGGTGAAAAACACGTAAATACGGCCTAAAACATGCTTTACATACCTTGGATGGTCATATTGTGTGGTCACAATATCAAAAAAACAAGTTTCGGAAACTTCGATTTTTGAGCTGTCCGGGGTGAAAAACTGCATAAGCAGGTTGTGTACCAATCTCTTGGGAGACCCCCCGCCCCCCCCCCCCCCCCCCGGACCTAATACCCATATCGGGTGAAAAACACGTAAATACGGCCTAAAACATGCTTTACATACCTTGGATGGTCATATTGTGTGGTCACAATATCAAAAAAACAAGTTTCGGAAACTTCGATTTTTGAGCTGTCCGGGGTGAAAAACTGCATAAGCAGGTTGTGTCCCGGCCCATTCACGAGGCCATTATTGTTGGAAACAGTCATTTCGCGTCTTTGGCACGGGTTGTGAACGGCCCTAAGCAAAGCTAGAGACTGCAAAAAACGTCCTTCCGTATCTTGGGAGGCATATACTGTCACAACATCCCCACTCACACCCCTCAGAGTGGGTACCACAGGGTCACTGAGGTCGCCAAAACCGCCAACATAGCAAAAAAGGCCCAAAAGTGCATAAACTGCATAAGCGCTCGTCCCACTCCGCCCCATACAAACCCTATGGAGTCGGGACCCGGAAACACTTTTTCGGCTCAAAATCCAAAAAAACCAAAAGATTCATGATTTTCGACCCAAAAAAAGGGGGGGTCATTTTTTGACCCCCCCCCCCCCCCTCCCTCAAAACCTCAAAAAAGTGGGTTTCAAGTGGGGGGGTCTGGGGGGTCCGGACCAAAAACTCATTGGGGGATGCGTTTATTGGGCAAAATAACGATTGTACAAGGGGTTAAACTAACAATTCAACCCCTTGGGGTAGGGTACGCGAATAGGCCCAAAAAGGCCAAAATGGGGGGGTATGTGGCGTTTTCCCCATATATACGCCTGCCTGGCTTTGATCTAACAACCTCTGCGAGGTGATTAGTTCCCTATGAGAGCGGTGTCTCGGATGATCTTTGAGGAGGATTTGCATTGCATTGCATTCATTGGTTTGTGACTAGATTACTAAGGTTGCATTGGAGCCGATTCATTGACACGGCTTGTGCATTCATTTGGAGGAGGGGTTTTCCCTATTTCTGCCGGAATTGTCCCAGCCTCACACAAGGCGCATTTTGAAGCACTGTGATTTAGAGGCGAATGCCAAGCAATGTCAGGATTGTTTCGCATGTGTTGCTGGTCATTGTAATTGCAAGGAAGCAGTGCAACAGATGCTGGTCAAAATACAATCTCATGAAGTGTATTGCAGACCATCTTTGCGTCCACAATATGAGCAAGGAGCTGTAGCAGGAGCATCCTGAGTGTAGGCTTCTTGTGGGTACCTTAGACATTTGACATGGGGTTGCCATCTATCATGGCATTGGCAGCGGGAACAAGGGTGTGTAGCCCCAGGGGACATTTGTTCCAGCAGAGTGTGTCGCCATCCGTGCAAAATCAACTCAAGTGCAAGGCAGATAAACTTTGACGTGGTTCAAACCATCTGTGGCCACAAAGACACAATGAATTGGTGGTGCCAACAATGTCATGTGCATGTCCAGGATGTTGCCACCATGAAGGCTGATGTTGCATAGTCGATGTTATTACAATGTGATAGAGCTATACAGTCATACAACTCATAAATCAAAGTTTCCGAAACTTATTTTTTTGGTATAATGATCACCTAAAATGACCATCCGAGATATCTCAAGCATGTTTTAGCCCGTATATATGTGTTTTTACCCTGTTTTGGTGTGTTTTGCTTGGAGTAGGTTCTCTGCGAGGTGAACTTGCCAAAGGCAGTAGAATTTTTTTTGGTGTAAATCGCGTATTTTTTTTGGCGTAAGTCGCGTGTGGAAGAAATACAAACCTTTTTTCCAAGAGAAAAAAGGCGGGGAAACACAAGAACCACCCAACACCCGCCATTGCTACCGGAGGAGCTGAAGCATATAGCCCCCATGGACATTTTGGGTACCTAACCCTAACCTAGCATGGGTAAAGCAATGGAGCCGCGGCGTGAAGGGTGGTTTTTATACTCATCGCCGGCAAATAGCGGAAATAACGTGGAGCACACCCATGTGATGTGGCAGCCCATAAATAAACACTGGCCCGAAGTTTTTTGGCTGGGTAACAGATGGTATATTTTGGTGTTTTTTTTTGGTGAACTTTTGTGTTTTCCACCTTTTTTTGTGAGAAATGTGGGGAAAAAATCTAGTATTTGTGCTTCATGCCTCTTTCTTCCCTACCCCTTCCCCGAATGTTTCACAACAAACCATTTTTCAATTCATGCATGTGACCTAGACACCACTCTAGTTGGATGCTATCGATTCTTGGTTGTGATCTGCACATTGCTGTTCGTTTTTTGTACAACTCTGGATTGGTCCTGTTTATTCCTGGCTGTGATCTCTTTAATTTTTTTACAACTCTGGATGGGTCTTGTTTATTCGTGGTTGTGATCCATTTCCTTTTTTTACAACTCTGGATGGGTGTTGTTTAATCCTGATTGTGATGTGGACAACATTGTTTATTTTATTTTATAACTCTGAAGGAGTCATGTTTAGTCCTGATTCCCCACTTGCAACACAATGGAGCATGGCATATACACCCTCATCCCAAGCAATACACATTGTCCACAACAATGCACCAGATGTGCTGATTGCGGACATGTCACAACGTTTTGTACCATGAGCTCACTAAGGTCGCAAAAAATGCCAACATAGGGAAAATGACTAAAAATTGCATAAACTGCATGAGCGCCCGTGCCACTCCGCCCCATGGGGTCACGACCCGTAAACACTTTTTCGGCTCAAAATCAAAAAAAACCAAAAGATTCATGATTTTCAACCCAAAAAATGGGGGGGTCGATTTTTTGCCCCCCCCCCCCCCCCCACCTCCCTCAAAAGCCCCAAAAAGTGGGTTTCCAGGGGGGGGGGGGGGCTTGGGGGGGTCCGGACCAAAAACTCATTGGGGGATGCGTTTATTGGACAAAATAATGATTTTACAAGGGTACGCGAATAGGCCCAAAATGGGGCGGTATGTGGTGCTTTCCCATATATACGCCTGACTGGCTTTGATCTAACAACCTCTGCGAGGTGATCTCCGTCGAAAAAAGCGCTTTTTACACCAAACAAAAATTTACGCGCTCTATGCTGAAGAAAAAGCGATTTGCGCTTATTTCCACAATCAAGCTGCATTTTCCTCCAACCCCCCCCCCCCCCCCCCCCCATGGACCCCCCACGGGGGTATATGTGAAGTATCCGTTGTTCATGGCCCTGGACCCCCCAACCCATACTAGTTAGCCCTTGGTTAATACCCAAATAGGGTATGAAAAACACAAAAATACGGCCCAAAGCGTGCTTTACATACCTTCGATGGTCATTTTAGGTGATCACGGTATCAAAAAATTAAGTTTCGAAAACTTCCATTTTTGAGCTGCCCGGGGTGAAAAACTGCATAAGCAGGTTGTGCATGGGCCCATTCACTCATGTAAGCCATTATTAGTGTAAACTGGTGGAAACAATCATTTTGCGTCTTTGGCACGGGTTTTGACTGGCCCTAGGCAAGGCTACAGACTGCAACAAACGTCCTTTTGTAACCTAGTAGGCATATATTGTCAAGAGTGGGTAGCGTGGGGTCACTGAGGTCGCGAAAACCGCCAACATAGCAAAAATGGCTGAAAAGTGCATAAACTGCACAAGTCCCACTCCGCCCCATACAAACCCCATGGAGTCAGGACCCGGAAACACTTTTTTGGCTCAAAATCGGAAAAAAAAACCAAAAGATTCATGATTTTCGACCCAAAAAAGGGGGGCGGGGTCATTTTTTCGACATCCCCCCCCCCCCCCCCCCCACTCACCTCCCTCAAAAGCTCCAAAAAGTGGGTTTCAAGTGGGGGGGTCTGGGTGGGTCCGGACCAACAAATTATTGGGGGATGCGCTTATTGGACAAAATAATAATTTTACAAGGGCTTAAACCAACAATTCAACCCCTCGGGGTAGGGTACGCGAATAGGCCCAAAAAGGCCCAAAATGGGGGGGTATGTGGCGTTTTTCCCTACATACGCCTGACTGGCTTTGATCTAACAACCTCTGCGAGGTGATTTTACCCCTCTTCCTCTTGTGTACATTCAAAATGCTTAGAACGAAACGGGGATTCAAATTCAAAAATGCCCCCCAAATGGAGAAAAATTTTCGACCCCCCATCCCCCCCCCCCCCCCCCGCCCCCACCCACCCCCTTCTCCCTCTGGACCCCCCGCCCATGCCGCGGGGGTTGGGGTCCAGAACTGAACTCCAGACCCCCCCATGGAATTTCACAGTGCATCGGGCCCAGTGCATCCTCAGAGGGTAGCACGAGGGAAAACAAGAAGAAGCGATGGCAGCAGGGAGGGCAGACATCCCACCCTACATGGGCTTGCCCCATGGACATCAGTGATGAGCAGGAAACCAAGTGGTAAGTAGAAAACGAAGTTCCCATGGCAGTGAGGGGACGTTGACGCGCTGCGCGCGCTGGGCAAAGTTTCCCACTATTTCCCCCCAGTTGTTGTTCACTCTTTTCCCAAGGGGGTGCCCTTGGCGCGGTGCAACTATTCGGGCGATAAGGGATTTTCCCTGGCATACTATTTTTGACTCCCTCCACACCAGTGGCCCCTTGAGTTACGGATGTGGCTTGTCGGCAGTGCAATGAGTCGTATTGTGCTTTTGTACTGTCCCTCACACTTGTGGGGATGAAGTTGTGCACGTTGCACTGTAATTCTCTACTCCTTTTTCCACCCCCCCCCCCCCCCCCCCCCGTGTCCAGCCCCCCCCCCCTTGCCCATCCCTCCCGGGGGGGGGGGGGATCATTGGCTTGTTCCCCAAAAAAAATGTCTCAATTGTCATATTGCATAGAACGGCGCAACTGTGAGACCTCGTTGTCAGAGCTCAGAGCTCATGTGCACCTCCTTTGTTCTGACCCATTGCACTCCTCAGACCTCTGAAAATGTTCCCTGCTGTTGTGCGCTATGTACGTTCCACAAAGGAGCCTGTGCTGGCTGTTGTGCAAGGCCCTTTGAGGGTTAGGCCACACCTTTAGGGACAAGTTGTATTTCACTTGGGACATCCCGGAGGAAAAGCTGGTGGCCCCAACAGTTCCTAAACCTGCACCCGAACGCGCACCCAAACCTGGAAAGCAGCCTGCAGCAAAGCCTGCTGCAGCCAGTTCGTCCATCCCTGTCGCTGATGGGGAACATGTGCAGGTGTTCAAGACGATGTGGGACCGCAAGAGGAAGGTTTGCACTATCCCTGTTCAGAAGAAGGGGCAGGCAGAAAACTGCCTGAGTGCATTGAGACTTTTGCTTATTTGCATTATATATGCGCATGGCACCATCAGCATCTATGCATGTCAGCGTGAATCCCAGGTTCTTTGGCACCTACAACCAGCAACTGACCGCCATGAATTCTGCATAGTATGCGCCGGTAAGTGGTTGGTCGGGAGTGGTGTCCATCCTCGTCACTTGGCGACAATCTGTGGGGGGGAACTTTTGTCCCCGGGGGAGGGGGGGGGGCGCGCTGGACATGGGAGGTACTTCTTTGAACCCCCACTTACAATATATAACACAATCCCAGGCAGGAGTTACGGTTGTTGACGAACAATGAAAGTGTTTCTGCTCGCCCTTATCTGTGCTTTGTTGTGTCACTTGTGCTTTGGGTTCCTGGGCTTGAGGAGGGAGCAATGTTTGGGGGTAAAGCATTGGGATAAAGGGCAGGAACATTGATTTGGATGCTGGGGTTGGGCCCGCTGGGCATGCGCCAGGCAAATGTAACTTCAATAACACCTCCAGCCAAGCACCAGAAGTCAGAGCTGACCCAAACGGAAAAATGCTTTGCAATTCTGTGTACATCTGCCTAGCAATCATACAAAGCAGGATTATATCAGGCGTTGTCAGGGATCAGGCAATGTTGGCAGGATCCTCGGATCGCTGTGCCATAGTTTGCAAGCATGCCCAGTCACACCCAGGAAACTTCAAAAACAACTTCAAGCCACCCTTCTTTGAGAAGTCAGGTGCTTCAGCCAGTGCACGCATGTACAAGGGGCATTGGTTTGTGGTGCCTGTAAGTGGAGGTTGCCCTGAAGAGAACATGAGCGCAGGCTCAATTGCACAAAGAAGAATGTGGCAGGGAGGGGTGTTGAACAGCACTTCGATGGTATCTTTCAGGTGCACGCAATTTTTGATGAAGGGGCTGCTGCCTTTTCACCTGGCACCACTTCTTCGGTTTGGTCACAGCAGCGACTGGTCTTTATTCTACTTTTTATCTAGATGCAGCCGGTTGAAGGTGTCAAGGCACCCAAATGCAACCAGAGCCCAAAGGCAATGCAACAGATGACAGCTCAATCCTTTTTTTGTGGCAGCATGAAAATTCTGGCACACAATCGTTTGATCCGTTTGCTCTGCCAATTTCGTTCGTTGTTGCTCTCCCTGTATTCTCTCAGGGGGTGCCACATCAATATCATGCATGTGTGAGATCATTTTGACCATGATGATGCTACGTGAGGCGATTCTGATTCACTGTTTGCTGGTTTGCAGAGGATCTGATGGAGCCGGCCATTAAAGGCCTGTGCGCTAATCCACACTCTATCCTCTCACTCACACCCTCGTTTTCACAGCAGCGGCATGGCTTCAGATGAGCCCCTGGCCTTGTGGAAGACCATGCTTGCTAGCACTGTTTCTGGGGTGCTGGCTCGCCTAGTTTGTCACCCCCTGGACACATGTAAGGCACGCCTGCAGGCATCTTGTCCCACCAGGAACACTGTTCTGTACCGTAACCTCTGGCATGTACTGAGACAAACATGGATGCTGGAAGGCTTGCCAGGCTTTTACAGAGGCATTGGGGCTACAATTGTGGGCTCTGCACCAGCAAACTGTTTGTATCTCACATCATATGAGGTGTCCCGTGACCAGTTGATGGCGCACAGCCCACTTGCCTCTTATCCTGTAACGTGTCACCTGACTGCCGGGTTGTTGGCAGAGGCCTTCAGCTGCATCCTATGGGTGCCTATTGATGTCATAAAGGAGCGATTGCAGATTCAGCAGTCCTACTCAGGTAGGTGTGCTCATGCCGGTGCATATGCCTACATCTCAATGATGTGCGTGTCTCTGCTAAAACTTCTCCTGTATTTTTGAATACAGTTCTGTTTGTGCTTTTGGTGCCCAGCGGATTGGGGATTGAATTTTTTGGGTATTCAATGACACAGTTTCTCTGTGGCACTTTACCCCAAAAGAATTGCACTAGCTGGAGCAAAAGACTCAGTATGTACAGTAGGAACTGAGCTTGTCTGGATACTCACTCAGTCTGATTCAATATCGCTCTACCCCTGGGGGGGGCGGCCGGGCCACCCTTGTATGCGACACCCCCCAGCCCCCCCCCCCCCCCCCCCCCCCCGAGTTTTGAAAGATAGCGGTGTGGGGGCCATGGTGCCAACGGCACCAAATTTTTTCTCCCATGCTTAGTTGAAGGGGGTTACTATGCCTTTGGTCCTTAAGACCCTTGAGACTTTCTTCTTTGCAAAGATGAGAAATTGCTATTATCGCATACATACCTGTATACCCCCATGCCCCCAGACATGCACACACTCTTGAGGTATGCATGTGGGAGGAGTGGGTCGCATGCAGCCCCCGCCCCCAGAGTTGCCAGTACCCCCCTCCCCCCCCCACCCTCCCGCAAGTTTTGGCAGATAGCTGGGGGAGTTTTGCATCAGGACCGGTTGTAGTCCCCCCCCCCCCCGGGGCTCTACCTCCGGTATTGTCCAGGGTTGGTATTACAAATTTTCTTCACTTATTTACGCCAACCAAAATCAAAGTGCTGGTCCCACTTCTGATCACATTGCAGCCCCAAAGAAGGGTTCATTGCTTTTGGGGCGTGTTTTGTGGGATGGTCAGGGTTGATAAGTCTGCAAAATTGTTGCTGAGATTCAAAGGGTTTCCAGATCTGCCTGAGCCCCTATATAGAACCTGCCTCCATGCACACTAACGAGGGGAGCCTGAGCCGCATCTCAAACCACCTCACACAAGCCCCCCTGGAGAGCCTTGCCTCTTAACTCGACAAATCAATCAAGCTGGGGAATGGAATCTCTTGCATCGCTTGGGTTATGGTCTACTCTTGGACAGCTCATGGAATTTGGCATCTTTGATGTAAAAAATAAATTGGGATCAAAGATCGCCACAAATCACCTCGAAGAGAGGTTGTTAGATCAAGCGCTGGCGCCCCTTTTTTGGGGTCCTTCGCGTAGCATACCCCCAAGGCATGATATTTGATGTCCAACCCCTTGTAAAATCATTATTTTGCCCAATAAGACCATCCCCCAATGGATTTTTTGATTCTGAGGCCTCTATCCCCTAAAACTGGATAACACTTTTTTGAGGGGGGGGGGGTGGTGGGGGGGTCAAAAGTTTTCGCTGAGAAGGCTCCAAGCAATGGGAGACGCATTAATGTCACATCCACCCCCGGTCGAATTGTAACGCACCGAGCCGCAGATTTTGGGGTCGGTGGTTCGAATTTTGGTCGGTCGATGCCGGCGGTGGCGCCGCTGCCATATTGGTGACATAAGGTTTCGAACCGCCGACCACAAAGTCTGCAGTCGCCTACATTACCATTGGGCCACTGCCAATTCCGACACCAGATGTTCTGCCCACTGCTTGGACCCGTGTCCGCCACTCACAAAAAACCCAAAGTGTGTGTTTCTGTTTGACTGACTGCTGGCTTGTCTAACTGATTGTCAGCCTCTCTTTGAGGTGCACTGCCGAAGGGAATAGAATTTGGTCATGAGCGCGACACCCATTATGGACTTTCCGAATCTCCTTTGCCATGTTGATTCCAAAATGACCACTTCCAGTTTTTCTGACTTTTGGGGGACCCAGTAACAGCGGAGCTGTCTCGGTCTAGGGTTTGGGGGTTTGGAAACAGGGATTGCTTTTGAAAGTCCCCCCCCCCCTCCCCCCCATTACCACCCCCTGTCACTGTCCCCTGCTATGGATAGAAGGTAATTGGGGAACGTTAGCGCGCCGGGCGTGCGCCGGGCATCTTTTTTGACCCGTGCCCCACCGGTGGCCTTTTAGGGGGTGCACTCAGGGGGCGCACTTAGCGCACTGCAGCTATTTGGGCGTTTGGCTGTACTAGAGACCCATACTTTGAGATACTAGGAGCATCATGGTGACCTCTAGCATACGTTTTGACTTATGATTTTGTCCCCTTTGTTGGGGACCCCCGAGAATGCAGGGGTGACGTCGCAATCCGCCCTCTTTTGGGCCCCACCTTCCGGTTCTATTGAGGAAACCGGGACAATCTCTGAATCCACGCTTTGTTGCGTGGCCTCTTGAGTTGGGGTTAGGGACTCACAATCCACGCTTTTTTGTGTGGCCCCTTGAGTTGGGGTTAGCGACTCACAATCCACGCTTTTTTGCGTGGCCCCTTGACTTGGGGTTAGGGGGGTCTGTGGTAAAACTTAGTAAAAAGATTGTTTTCAAAAAAAATTTTTTACTAGGTTTCAAAACTTAGTAAAAAATATTTATTTACTAAGTTTTTCCTCTGGGGGTGGGTTTTCTGCTAAGTAATTTTACTTGTCAAAAAATGTTTTTTTCTACCAAGTAGTTTAGTTAGTAAAAAAAGTTTTTTTTTACTAAGTAAATTATCTTCCCAAAAAATAAGTTTTCCCAATTCTGACTGCCATTGGGCCCAATTGTTGGCTATTTCTGCTGTTGTCCCCCCACGCTAAAATGCACGCTTTGTTGCATGGCCCCGAAAAAATAAGATTTTGCACTTCTGCCTTCTACCACTTTTGATTCTTCCCCCGGCTCTGAAGCGGTGGGGACCCCCCAAGCGGCACGGGTAATGTAGCCACCTTGCCCACTTGTGGGCCACCTTTGATTCTGCCCCCCGCTTTGAAGCGGTGGGGACCCCCAAGGCAACAGGGGTTATGTAGCCACCTTGCCCACTTGTGGGCCACCTCTGATTCTGCCCCTCGCCTTGAAGCGGTAGGGATCCCCCAGGCGGCAGGGGCTATGTAGCCACCTTGCCCACTTGTGGGCCACCTCTGTTTGCGCCCCCCCGCTCTAAAGCCGTGGGGACCTGCTAGGCGGCAGGGATCATGTAGCCACCTTGCACACTTGTGGGCCACCTCTGATTCTGCCCCCCGCTCTGAAGCGCTGGGGACTCCTCATGCGGCGGGGTTTATGTAGCCACCTTGCCCACTTGTGGGCCACCTGTGATTCTGCCCCCCGCTCTGGAGCGGTGGGGACCCCCCTAGGCGGCAGGGGTTATGTAGCCACCTTGCCCACTTGTGGGCCACCTCTGATTTTTCCCCCCGCTCTGAAGCGGTGGGGACGCTCCCACGCGGCAGGGGTTATGTAGCCACCTTGCACACTTGTGTGCCACCTGTGATTCTGCCCCTCGCTCTGAAGTGTTCGGGACCCCCAGGTGGCAGGGGTTGTGTAGCCACCTTGCCCACTTCTGGGCCACCTTTGATTCTGCCCCCCGCTCTGAAGCCGTCGGGACCCCCCAGGTGGCATGGGTTATGTAGCCACCTTGTGCACTTGTGGGCCACCTGTGATTCTGCCCCCCCACTCTGAAGCAGTGGGGACGTGCCAGGCGGCAGGGGTTATGTAGCCACCTTGCCCACTTGTGGGCCACCTCTGATTCTGCCCCCCGCTAAAGCGGTGGGGACCCCTTAGGCGGCACGGGTTATGTAGCCACCTTGCCCACTTGTGGGCCACCATTGATTGTGCCCCCCGCTCTGAAGCGGTGGGGACCCCCCAGGCGGCAGGGTTATGTAGCCACCTTGCCCACTTGTGGGCCACCCGTGATTCTGCTCCTCGCTCTGAAGCGGTGGGGACCCCCGGGGCGGCAGGGATTATGTAGCCACCTTGCCCACTTGTGGGCCACCTTTCATTCTGCCCCACCGTTTTGAAGCCGTGGGGACCCCCCAGGCGGCAAGGGTCATGTAGCCACCTTGCCCACTTGTGGGCCACCTGTGATTTTGCCCCCCGCTTTGAAGCGGTGGGGAGCCCCCACGCGGCAGGAGCTATGTAGCCACCTTGCCCACTTGTGGGCCACCTCTGATTCTGCCCCCCGCTCTGGAGATGTGGGGACCCCCAAGGCAGCAGGGGTTATGTAGCCACCTTGCCCACTTGTGGGCCAACTATGATTCTGCCCCCCGCCTTGAAGCGGCGGGGACCCCCCGAGGCGGCAGGGGTTATGTAGCCACCTTGCCCATTTGTGGGTCACCTCTGATTGCGCCCCCCCGCTTCGAAGCGGTGGGGACTCCTCAGGCGGCAGGGGTTATGTAGCCACCTTGCCCACTTGTGCGCCACCTGTTATTGTGCCCCCCGCTCTGAAGCGGTGGGGACCCCCCAGGCGGCAGGGGTTATGTAGCCACCTTCCACTTCTGGGCCACCTATGATTCCGCCCCCCCGCTCTCAAGCCGTGGGGACTTGCCATGCGGTAGTGGTCATGTAGCCACCTTGCACACTTGTGGGCCACCTCGGATTCTGCCCCTGGTTCTTAAGCGGTGGCGACCCCCTAGGCGGCAATGGTTATGTAGCCACCTTGCCCCATTGTGGGCCACCTTTGATTCTGCCCCCCGCTCTGGAGCCGTGGGGAACCCCCCATGCGGCACGGGTTATGTAGCCTCTTTGCCCACTTGTGGGCGGCCTGTGATTCTGCCCCCCGCCTCGCTGTGAAGCGGTGGGGACCCCCAAGGCAACAGGGGTTATGTGGCCACCTTGCCCACTTGCGGGCCACCTCTGATTCTGCCCCCCCGCCTTGAAGCGGTGGGGACCCCCCAGGCGGCAAGGGTTATGTAGCCACCTTGCCCACTTGTGGGCCACCTCTGATTGCGCCCCCCCCCGCTCTGAAGCGGTGGGGACCCCCCAAGCGGTATGGGCTATGTAGCTACCTTGCCCACTTGTGGGCCACCTTTCACTCTGCACCCCGCTTTGAAGCGGTGGGGACCCCCCACGCGGGAAGGGTCATGTAGCCACCTTGCCCACTTGTGCGCAACCTCTGATTTTGCCCCCCGCTTTGAAGCGGTGGGGAACCCCCAGGCGGCAGGGGTTATATAGCCACCTTGCCCACTTGTGGGCCACCATTGATTCTGCCCCCCGCTTTGTAGCGGTGGGCTTTCCACGCGGCACGGGTAATGTAGCCACCTTGCCCACTTGTGGCCCACCTCTGATTGTGCCCCCCGCTCCGAAGCCGTGGGGAACCCCCCAGGCGGCAGGGGTTATGTAGCCACCTTGCACACTTGTGGGCCACCTGTGATTCTGCCCCTCACTTTGAAGCGGTGGGGACCCCCCAGGCGGCAAGGGTCATGTAGCCACCTTGCCCACTTGTGGGCCACCTCTGATTTTTCCCCCCGCTCTGAAGCGGTGGGGCCCCTTCAGGCGGCAAGGGTATGTGTGATGTAGCCACCTTGCCCACTTGTGATTGTGCCCCCTGCTTTGAAGCAGTGGGGACCCCCAAGGCAACAGGGGTTATGTAGCCACCTTGCCCACTTGTCGGCACTTGTGAGTCTGCCCCCCACTTTGAAGCGGTGGGGACCCCCCACGTGGCAGGGGCCATGTAGCTACCATGCCCACTTGTGGGCCACCTCTGATTCCGCCCCCCCGCTCTGAAGCCGTGGAGAACCCCCCATGCGGCAGGGGTTATGTAGCCACCTTGCCCACTTGTGGGCCACCTGTGATTCTGCCCCCCGCTTTGTAGCGGTGGGGACCCCCCACGCAGCACGGGTAATGTAGCCACCTTGCCCACTTGTGGGCCACCTCTGATTCTGCCCCCCCGCTCTGAAGCGGTGGGGACCCCCCCGGCGGCAGGGGTTATGTAGCCACCTTGCCCACTTGTGGGCCACCTTTGATTCTGCCCCCCGCTCTGAAGCCGTGGGGAACCCCCCATGCGGCAAGGGTTATGTAGCCACCTTGCCCACTTGTGGGCCACCTGTGATTCTGCCCCCCGCTTTGTAGCGGTGGGGACCCCCCAGGCGGCACGGGTCATGTAGCCACCTTGCCCACTTGTGGGCCACCTCTGATCGTGCCCCCAGCTCTGAAGCGGTGGGGACCCCCATGCGGCAGGGGTTATGTAGCCACCTTGCCCACTTGCGGGCCACCTCTGATTGTTCCCTCTGCTCCGCTGTGAAGCGGCGGGGACCCCCCAAGGCAACAGGGGTTATGTAGCCACCTTGCCCACTTGCGGGCCACCTGTGATTCTGCCCCCCCGCCTTGAAGCGGCGGGGACCCCCCAGGCGGCAAGGGTTATGTAGCCACCTTGCCCACTTGTGGGCCACCTCTAATTGCGCCCCCCCGCTCTGAAGCGGTGGGGACCCCCCAAGCGGTATGGGTTATGTAGCCACCTTGCCACCTTGCCCACTTGTGGGCCACCTTTCACTCTGCCCCCCGCTTTGAAGCGGTGGGGACCCCCCAGCCGGCAGGGGTCATGTAGCCACCTTGCCCACCTCTGATTGTGCCCCCCGCTCTGAAGCGGTGGGGCCCCCTCAGGCGGGAGGGGTTATGTAGCCACCTTGCCCACTTGTGGGCCACCTGTGATTGTGCCCCCCGCTCTGAAGCCCTGGCGAACCCCCAAGGTGGCAGGGGTTATATAGCCACCTTGCCCACTTGTGGGCCACCATTGATTCTGCCCCCCGCTTTGTAGCGGTGGGGACCCCCCACGCGGCACGGGTAATGTAGCCACCTTGCCCACTCGTGGGCCACCTCTGATTTTGCCCCCCGCTCTGAAGCCGTGGGGAACCCCTCTTGGCGGCAAGGGTTATGTAGCCACCTTGCACACTTGTGGGCCACTTGTGATTTCCCCCCCCGCTCCGAAGCGGTGGGGCCCCTTCAGGCGGCAAGGGTTATGTAGCCACCTTGCCCACTTGTGGGCCACCTTTGATTCTGCCCCCCGCTCTGAAGCGGTGGGGACCCCCCAGGCGGCAAGGGTCATGTAGCCACCTTGCCCACTTGTGGGCCACTTGTGATTCCCCCCCCCCGCTCTGAAGCGGTGGGGCCCCTTCAGGCGGAAAGGGTTATGTAGCCACCTTGCCCACTTGTGGGCCACCTCTGATTGTGCCCCCCGCTCCGAAACCGTGGGGAACCCCCCAGGCGGCAGGGGTTATGTAGCCTCCTTGCCCACTTGTGGGCCACCTCTCATTTTGCCCCCCGCTCTGAAGCGGTGGGGACCCCCCATGCGGCAGGGGTTATGTAGCCACCTTGCCCACTTGCGGGCCACCTCTGATTCTGCCCCCCGCTCCGCTGTGAAACAGCGGGGACCCCCAAGGCAACAGGGGTTATGTAGCCACCTTGCCCACTTGTGGGCCACCTCTGATTCTGCCCCCCGCCTTGAAGCGGTGGGGACCCCTCGAGGCGGCAGGGGTTATGTAGCCACTTTGCCCACTTGTGGGCCACCTTTCACTCTGCACCCCGCTTTGAAGCGGTGGGGACCCCCCAGGCGGGAAGGGTCATGTAGCCACCTTGCCCACTTGTGCGCAACCTCTGATTTTGCCCCCCGCTTTGAAGCGGTGGGGAACCCCCAGGCGGCAGGGGTTATATAGCCACCTTGCCCACTTGTGGGCCACCATTGATTGTGCCCCCCGCTTTGTAGCGGTGGGCTTTCCACGCGGCACAGGTAATGTAGCCACCTTGCCCACTTGTGGGCCACCTCTGATTGTGCCCCCCGCTCCGAAACCGTGGGGAACCCCCCAGGCGGCAGGGGTTATGTAGCCACCTTGCACACTTGTGGGCCACCTGTGATTCTGCCCCTCACTTTGAAGCGGTGGGGACCCCCAGGCGGCAAGGGTCATGTAGCCACCTTGCCCACTTGTGGGCCACCTCTGATTTCCCCCCCTGCTCTGAAGCGGTGGGGCCCCTTCAGGCGGCAAGGGTATGTGTTATGTAGCCACCTTGCCCACTTGTGATTGTGCCCCCTTGTTTGAAGCAGTGGGGACCCCCAAGGCAACAGGGGTTATGTAGCCACCTTGTCCACTTGTCGGCACTTGTGATTCTGCCCCCCACTTTGAAGCGGTGGGGACCCCCCACGTGGCAGGGGCTATGTAGCTACCATGCCCACTTGTGGGCCACCTCTGATTCCGCCCCCCCGCTCTGAAGCCGTGGAGAACCCCCCATGCGGCAGGGGTTATGTAGCCACCTTGCCCACTTGTGGGCCACCTGTGATTCTGCCCCCCGCTTTGAAGCGGTGGGGACCCCCCACGCGGCACGGGTCATGTAGCCACCTTGCCCACTTGTGGGCCACCTCTGATCCTGCCCCCCGCTCTGAAGCGGTGGGGACCCCCATGCGGCAGGGGTTATGTAGCCACCTTGCCCACTTTTGGGCCACCTGTGATTGTGCCCCCCGCTCTGAAGCCCTAGGGAACCCCCCAGGTGGCAGGGGTTATATAGCCACCTTGCCCACTTGTGGGCCACCATTGATTCTGCCCCCCGCTTTGTAGCGGTGGGGACCCCCCACACAGCACGGGTAATGTAGCCACCTTGCCCACTTGTGGGCCACCTCTGATTCTGCCCCCCCGCTCTGAAGCGGTGGGGACCCCCCAGGCGGCAGGGGTTATGTAGCCACCTTGCCCACTTGTGGGCCACCTTTGATTCTGCCCCCCACTTTGAAGCCGTGGGGAACCCCCCATGCGGCACGGGTTATGTAGCCACCTTGCCCACTTGTGGGCCACCTGTGATTCTGCCCCCCGCTTTGTAGCGGTGGGGACCCCCCACGCGGCACGGGTCATGTAGCCACCTTGCCCACTTGTGGGCCACCTCTGATTCTGCCCCCCCGCTCTGAAGCGGTGGGGACCCCCCAGGCGGCAGGGGTTATGTAGCCACCTTGCCCACTTGTGGGCCACCTTTGATTCTGCCCCCCACTTTGAAGCCGTGGGGAACCCCCCATGCGGCACGGGTTATGTAGCCACCTTGCCCACTTGTGGGCCACCTGTGATTCTGCCCCCCGCTTTGTAGCGGTGGGGACCCCCATGCGGCAGGGGTTATGTAGCCACCTTGCCCACTTGCGGGCCACCTCTGATTGTTCCCTCTGCTCCGCTGTGAAGCGGCGGGGACCCCCCAAGGCAACAGGGGTTATGTAGCCACCTTGCCCACTTGCGGGCCACCTCTGATTCTGCCCCCCCGCCTTGAAGCGGCGGGGACCCCCCAGGCGGCAAGGGTTATGTAGCCACCTTGCCCACTTGTGGGCCACCTCTGATTGCGCCCCCCCCCGCTCTGAAGCGGTGGGGACCCCCCAAGCGGTATGGGTTATGTAGCCACCTTGCCACCTTGCCCACTTGTGGGCCACCTTTCACTCTGCCCCCCGCTTTCAAGCGGTGGGGACCCCCCAGCCGGCAGGGGTCATGTAGCCACCTTGCCCACCTCTGATTGTGCCCCCCGCTCTGAAGCGGTGGGGCCCCCTCAGGCGGGAGGGGTTATGTAGCCACCTTGCCCACTTGTGGGCCACCTGTGATTGTGCCCCCCGCTTTGAAGCCCTGGCGAACCCCCCAGGTGGCAGGGGTTATATAGCCACCTTGCCCACTTGTGGGCCACCATTGATTCTGCCCCCCGCTTTGTAGCGGTGGGGACCCCCCACGCGGCACGGGTAATGTAGCCACCTTGCCCACTTGTGGGCCACCTCTGATTTTGCCCCCCGCTCTGAAGCCGTGGGGAACCCCCTTGGCAGCAAGGGTTATGTAGCCACCTTGCACACTTGTGGGCCACTTGTGATTTCCCCCCCCGCTCTGAAGCGGTGGGGCCCCTTCAGGCGGCAAGGGTTATGTAGCCACCTTGCCCACTTGTGGGCCACCTTTGATTCTGCCCCCGCTCTGAAGCGGTGGGGACCCCCCAGGCGGCAAGGGTCATGTAGCCACCTTGCCCACTTGTGGGCCACTTGTGATTTCCCCCCCCGCTCTGAAGCGGTGGGGCCCCTTTAGGCGGCAAGGGTTATGTAGCCACCTTGCCCACTTGTGGGCCACCTTTGATTCTGCCCCCCACTTTGAAGCGGTGGGGACCCCCAGGTGGCAAGGGCTATGTAGCTACCTTGCCCACTTGTGGGCCACCTCTGATTCCGCCCCCCCGCTCTGAAGCCGTGGGGACTTGCCATGCGGCACTGGTCATGTAGCCACCTTGCACACTTGTGGGCCACCTCTGATTCTGCCCCCGCTCTGAAGCGGTGGGACCCCCCAGGCGGCAGGGGTTATGTAGCCACCTTGCCCACTTGTCGGCCACCTTCGATTTTGCCCCCCGCTCTAAAGCCGTGGGGAACCCCCCACACGGCAGGGGTTATGTAGCCTCCTTGCCCACTTGTGGGCCACCTGTTATTCTGCCCCCCGCTTTGTAGCGGTGGGGACCCCCCACGCGGCACGGGTTATGTAGCCACCTTGCCCACTTGTTGGCCACCTCTCATTTTGCCCCCCGCTCTGAAGCGGTGGGGACCCCCCATGCGGCAGGGGTTATGTAGCCACCTTGCCCACTTGCGGGCCACCTCTGATTCTGCCCCCGCTCCGCTGTGAAACAGTGGGGACCCCCAAGGCAACAGGGGTTATGTAGCCACCTTGCCCACTTGTGGGCCACCTGTGATTCTGCCCCCCCGCCTTGAAGCGGTGGGGGCCCCCTAGGCGGCAAGGGTTATGTAGCCACCTTGCCCACTTGTGGGCCACCTTTGATTCTGCCCCCCCGCTTTGAAGCGGTGGGGACCCCCGAAGCGGTATGGGTTATGTAGCCACCTTGCCCACTTGTGGGCCACCTCTAATTGCGCCCCCCCGCTCTGAAGCGGTGGGGACCCCCCAAGCGGTATGGGCTATGTAGCTACCTTGCCCACTTGTGGGCCACCTTTCACTCTGCACCCCGCTTTGAAGCGGTGGGGACCCCCTAGGCGGGAAGGGTCATGTAGCCACCTTGCCCACTTGTGCGCAACCTCTGACTTTGCCCCCCGCTTTGAAGCGGTGGGGAACCCCCAGGCGGCAGGGGTTATATAGCCACCTTGCCCACTTGTGGGCCACCATTGATTCTGCCCCCCGCTTTGTAGCGGTGGGCTTTCCACGCGGCACGGGTAATGTAGCCACCTTGCCCACTTGTGGCCCACCTCTGATTGTGCCCCCCGCTCCGAAGCCGTGGGGAACCCCCCAGGCGGCAGGGGTTATGTAGCCACCTTGCACACTTGTGGGCCACCTGTGATTCTGCCCCTCACTTTGAAGCGGTGGGGACCCCCCAGGCGGCAAGGGTCATGTAGCCACCTTGCCCACTTGTGGGCCACCTCTGATTTTTCCCCCCGCTCTGAAGCGGTGGGGCCCCTTCAGGCGGCAAGGGTATGTGTTATGTAGCCAACTTGCCCACTTGTGATTGTGCCCCCTGCTTTGAAGCAGTGGGGACCCCCAAGGCAACAGGGGTTATGTAGCCACCTTGCCCACTTGTCGGCACTTGTGATTCTGCCCCCCACTTTGAAGCGGTGGGGACCCCCCACGTGGCAGGGGCCATGTAGCTACCATGCCCACTTGTGGGCCACCTCTGATTCCGCCCCCCCGCTCTGAAGCCGTGGAGAACCCCCCATGCGGCGGGGGTTATGTAGCCACCTTGCCCACTTGTGGGCCACCTGTGATTCTGCCCCCCGCTTTGTAGCGGTGGGGACCCCCCCCGCGGCACGGGTAATGTAGCCACCTTGCCCACTTGTGGGCCACCTGTGATTTCCCCCCCGCTCTGAAGCGGTGGGGACCCCCCAGGCGGCAGGGGTTATGTAGCCACCTTGCCCACTTGTGGGCCACCTTTGATTCTGCCCCCCGCTCTCAAGCCGTGGGGAACCCCCCATGCGGCACGGGTTATGTAGCCACCTTGCCCACTTGTGGGCCACCTGTGATTTTGCCCCCCGCTTTGTAGCGGTGGGGACCCCCCACGCGGCACGGGTCATGTAGCCACCTTGCCCACTTGTGGGCCACCTCTGATCGTGCCCCCCGCTCTGAAGCGGTGGGGACCCCCATGCGGCAGGGGTTATGTAGCCACCTTGCCCACTTGCGGGCCACCTCTTATTGTTCCCTCTGCTCCGCTGTGAAGCGGCGGGGACCCCCCAAGGCAACAGGGGTTATGTAGCCACCTTGCCCACTTGCGGGCCACCTGTGATTCTGCCCCCCCGCCTTGAAGCGGCGGGGACCCCCCAGGCGGCAAGGGTTATGTAGCCACCTTGCCCACTTGTGGGCCACCTCTAATTGCGCCCCCCCGCTCTGAAGCGGTGGGGACCCCCCAAGCGGTATGGGTTATGTAGCCACCTTGCCACCTTGCCCACTTGTGGGCCACCTTTCACTCTGCCCCCCGCTTTGAAGCGGTGGGGACCCCCCAGCCGGCAGGGGTCATGTAGCCACCTTGCCCACCTCTGATTGTGCCCCCTGCTCTGAAGCGGTGGGGCCCCCTCAGGCGGGAGGGGTTATGTAGCCACCTTGCCCACTTGTGGGCCACCTGTGATTGTGCCCCCCGCTCCGAAGCCCTGGCGAACCCCCCAGGTGGCAGGGGTTATATAGCCACCTTGCCCACTTGTGGGCCACCATTGATTCTGCCCCCCGCTTTGTAGCGGTGGGGACCCCCCACGCGGCACGGGTAATGTAGCCACCTTGCCCACTTGTGGGCCACCTCTGATTTTGCCCCCCGCTCTGAAGCCGTGGGGAACCCCCTTGGCGGCAAGGGTTATGTAGCCACCTTGCACACTTGTGGGCCACTTGTGATTTCCCCCCCCGCTCCGAAGCGGTGGGGCCCCTTCAGGCGGCAAGGGTTATGTAGCCACCTTGCCCACTTGTGGGCCACCTTTGATTCTGCCCCCCGCTCTGAAGCGGTGGGGACCCCCCAGGCGGCAAGGGTCATGTAGCCACCTTGCCCACTTGTGGGCCACTTGTGATTCCCCCCCCCGCTCTGAAGCGGTGGGGCCCCTTCAGGCGGCAAGGGTTATGTAGCCACCTTGCCCACTTGTGGGCCACCTTTGATTCTGCCCCCCACTTTGAAGCGGTGGGGACCCCCAGGTGGCAGGGGCTATGTAGCTACCTTGCCCACTTGTGGGCCACATCTGATTCCGCCCCCCCGCTCTGAAGCCGTGGGGACTTGCCATGCGGCACTGGTCATGTAGCCACCTTGCACACTTGTGGGCCACCTCTGATTCTGCCCCCCACTCTGAAGCGGTGGGACCCCCCACGCGGCACGGGTTATGTAGCCACCTTGCCCACTTGTCGGCCACCTTCGATTCTGCCCCCCGCTCTAAAGCCGTGGGGAACCCCCCATGCGGCACGGGTTATGTAGCCTCCTTGCCCCCTTGTGGGCCACCTGTTATTCTGCCCCCCGCTTTGTAGCGGTGGGGACCCCCCACGCGGCACGGGTTATGTAGCCACCTTGCCCACTTGTGGGCCACCTCTCATTTTGCCCCCCGCTCTGAAGCGGTGGGGACCCCCCATGCGGCAGGGGTTATGTAGCCACCTTGCCCACTTGCGGGCCACCTCTGATTCTGCCCCCCGCTCCGCTGTGAAACAGTGGGGACCCCCAAGGCAACAGGGGTTATGTAGCCAGCTTGCCCACTTGCGGGCCACCTCTGATTCTGCCCCCCGCCTTGAAGCGGTGGGGACCCCCCGAGGCGGCAGGGGTTATGTAGCCACCTTGCCCACTTGTGGGCCACCTTTCATTTTGCACCCCGCTTTGAAGCGGTGGGGACCCCCCAGGCGGGAAGGGTCATGTAGCCACCTTGCCCACTTGTGCGCAACCTCCGATTCTGCCCCCCGCTTTGAAGCGGTGGGGAACCCCCAGGCGGCAGGGGTTATATAGCCACCTTGCCCACTTGTGGGCCACCATTGATTGTGCCCCCCGCTTTGTAGCGGTGGGCTTTCCACGCGGCACAGGTAATGTAGCCACCTTGCCCACTTGTGGGCCACCTCTGATTGTGCCCCCCGCTCCGAAACCGTGGGGAACCCCCCAGGCGGCAGGGGTTATGTAGCCACCTTGCACACTTGTGGGCCACCTGTGATTCTGCCCCTCACTTTGAAGCGGTGGGGACCCCCAGGCGGCAAGGGTCATGTAGCCACCTTGACCACTTGTGGGCCACCTCTGATTCCCCCCCCCGCTCTGAAGCGGTGGGGCCCCTTTAGGCGGCAAGGGTATGTGTTATGTAGCCACCTTGCCCACTTGTGATTGTGCCCCCTTGTTTGAAGCAGTGGGGACCCCCAAGGCAACAGGGGTTATGTAGCCACCTTGCCCACTTGTGGGCCACCTCTGATTCCGCCCCCCCGCTCTGAAGCCGTGGGGACTTGCCATGCGGCACTGGTCATGTAGCCACCTTGCACACTTGTGGGCCACCTCTGATTCTGCCCCCCGCTCTGAAGCGGTGGGACCCCCCAGGCGGCAGGGGTTATGTAGCCACCTTGCCCACTTGTCGGCCACCTTCGATTCTGCCCCCCGCTCTAAAGCCGTGGGGAACCCCCCACACGGCAGGGGTTATGTAGCCTCCTTGCCCACTTGTGGGCCACCTGTTATTCTGCCCCCCGCTTTGTAGCGGTGGGGACCCCCCACGCGGCACGGGTCATGTAGCCACCTTGCCCACTTGTGGGCCACCTCTGATCGTGCCCCCCGCTCTGAAGCGGTGGGGACCCCCATGCGGCAGGGGTTATGTAGCCACCTTGCCCACTTGCGGGCCACCTTTGATTGTTCCCTCTGCTCCGCTGTGAAGCGGCGGGGACCCCCCAAGGCAACAGGGGTCATGTAGCCACCTTGCCCACTTGCGGGCCACCTCTGATTCTGCCCCCCCGCCTTGAAGCGGCGGGGACCCCCCAGGCGGCAAGGGTTATGTAGCCACCTTGCCCACTTGTGGGCCACCTCTGATTGCGCCCCCCCCCCCGCTCTGAAGCGGTGGGGACCCCCCAAGCGGTATGGGTTATGTAGCCACCTTGCCACCTTGCCCACTTGTGGGCCACCTTTCACTCTGCCCCCCGCTTTCAAGCGGTGGGGACCCCCCAGCCGGCAGGGGTCATGTAGCCACCTTGCCCACCTATGATTGTGCCCCCCGCTCTGAAGCGGTGGGGCCCCCTCAGGCGGGAGGGGTTATGTAGCCACCTTGCCCACTTGTGGGCCACCTGTGATTGTGCCCCCCGCTCTGAAGCGGTGGGGCCCCTTTAGGCGGCAAGGGTATGTGTTATGTAGCCACCTTGCCCACTTGTGATTGTGCCCCCTTGTTTGAAGCAGTGGGGACCCCCAAGGCAACAGGGGTTATGTAGCCACCTTGCCCACTTGTGGGCCACCTCTGATTCCGCCCCCCCGCTCTGAAGCCGTGGGGACTTGCCATGCGGCACTGGTCATGTAGCCACCTTGCACACTTGTGGGCCACCTCTGATTCTGCCCCCCGCTCTGAAGCGGTGGGACCCCCCAGGCGGCAGGGGTTATGTAGCCACCTTGCCCACTTGTCGGCCACCTTCGATTCTGCCCCCCGCTCTAAAGCCGTGGGGAACCCCCCACACGGCAGGGGTTATGTAGCCTCCTTGCCCACTTGTGGGCCACCTGTTATTCTGCCCCCCGCTTTGTAGCGGTGGGGACCCCCCACGCGGCACGGGTCATGTAGCCACCTTGCCCACTTGTGGGCCACCTCTGATCGTGCCCCCCGCTCTGAAGCGGTGGGGACCCCCATGCGGCAGGGGTTATGTAGCCACCTTGCCCACTTGCGGGCCACCTTTGATTGTTCCCTCTGCTCCGCTGTGAAGCGGCGGGGACCCCCCAAGGCAACAGGGGTCATGTAGCCACCTTGCCCACTTGCGGGCCACCTCTGATTCTGCCCCCCCGCCTTGAAGCGGCGGGGACCCCCCAGGCGGCAAGGGTTATGTAGCCACCTTGCCCACTTGTGGGCCACCTCTGATTGCGCCCCCCCCCCCGCTCTGAAGCGGTGGGGACCCCCCAAGCGGTATGGGTTATGTAGCCACCTTGCCACCTTGCCCACTTGTGGGCCACCTTTCACTCTGCCCCCCGCTTTCAAGCGGTGGGGACCCCCCAGCCGGCAGGGGTCATGTAGCCACCTTGCCCACCTATGATTGTGCCCCCCGCTCTGAAGCGGTGGGGCCCCCTCAGGCGGGAGGGGTTATGTAGCCACCTTGCCCACTTGTGGGCCACCTGTGATTGTGCCCCCCGCTCTGAAGCCCTGGCGAACCCCCCAGGTGGCAGGGGTTATATAGCCACCTTGCCCACTTGTGGGCCACCATTGATTTTGCCCCCCGCTTTGTAGCGGTGGGGACCCCCCACGCGGCACGAGTAATGTAGCCACCTTGCCCACTTGTGGGCCACCTCTGATTTTGCCCCCCGCTCTGAAGCCGTGGGGAACCCCCTTGGCAGCAAGGGTTATGTAGCCACCTTGCACACTTGTGGGCCACTTGTGATTTCCCCCCCCGCTCTGAAGCGGTGGGGCCCCTTCAGGCGGCAAGGGTTATGTAGCCACCTTGCCCACTTGTGGGCCACCTTTGATTCTGCCCCCCGCTCTGAAGCGGTGGGGACCCCCCAGGCGGCAAGGGTCATGTAGCCACCTTGCCCACTTGTGGGCCACTTGTGATTTCCCCCCCCGCTCTGAAGCGGTGGGGACCCTTTAGGCGGCAAGGGTTATGTAGCCACCTTGCCCACTTGTGGGCCACCTTTGATTCTGCCCCCCACTTTGAAGCGGTGGGGACCCCCAGGTGGCAGGGGCTATGTAGCTACCTTGCCCACTTGTGGGCCACCTCTGATTCCGCCCCCCCGCTCTGAAGCCGTGGGGACTTGCCATGCGGCACTGGTCATGTAGCCACCTTGCACACTTCTGGGCCACCTCTGATTCTGCCCCCCGCTCTGAAGCGGTGGGACCCCCCAGGCGGCAGGGGTTATGTAGCCACCTTGCCCACTTGTCGGCCACCTTCGATTCTGCCCCCCGCTCTAAAGCCGTGGGGAACCCCCCACACGGCAGGGGTTATGTAGCCTCCTTGCCCACTTGTGGGCCACCTGTTATTCTGCCCCCCGCTTTGTAGCGGTGGGGACCCCCCACGCGGCACGGGTTATGTAGCCACCTTGCCCACTTGTGGGCCACCTCTGATTCTGCCCCCCGCTCCGCTGTGAAACAGTGGGGACCCCCAAGGCAACAGGGGTTATGTAGCCAGCTTGCCCACTTGCGGGCCACCTCTGATTCTGCCCCCCGCCTTGAAGCGGTGGGGACCCCCCGAGGCGGCAGGGGTTATGTAGCCACCTTGCCCACTTGTGGGCCACCTTTCACTTTGCACCCCGCTTTGAAGCGGTGGGGACCCCCCAGGCGGGAAGGGTCATGTAGCCACCTTGCCCACTTGTGCGCAACCTCTGATTTTGCCCCCCGCTTTGAAGCGGTGGGGAACCCCCAGGCGGCAGGGGTTATATAGCCACCTTGCCCACTTGTGGGCCACCATTGATTGTGCCCCCCGCTTTGTAGCGATGGGCTTTCCACGCGGCACAGGTAATGTAGCCACCTTGCCCACTTGTGGGCCACCTCTGATTGTGCCCCCCGCTCCGAAACCGTGGGGAACCCCCCAGGCGGCAGGGGTTATGTAGCCACCTTGCACACTTGTGGGCCACCTGTGATTCTGCCCCTCACTTTGAAGCGGTGGGGACCCCCAGGCGGCAAGGGTCATGTAGCCACCTTGCCCACTTGTGGGCCACCTCTGATTTCCCCCCCCGCTCTGAAGCGGTGGGGCCCCTTTAGGCGGCAAGGGTATGTGTTATGTAGCCACCTTGCCCACTTGTGATTGTGCCCCCTTGTTTGAAGCAGTGGGGACCCCCAAGGCAACAGGGGTTATGTAGCCACCTTGCCCACTTGTCGGCACTTGTGATTCTGCCCCCCACTTTGAAGCGGTGGGGACCCCCCACGTGGCAGGGGCTATGTAGCTACCATGCCCACTTGTGGGCCACCTCTGATTCCGCCCCCCCGCTCTGAAGCCGTGGAGAACCCCCCATGCGGCAGGGGTTATGTAGCCACCTTGCCCACTTGTGGGCCACCTGTGATTCTGCCCCCCGCTTTGAAGCGGTGGGGACCCCCCGGGCGGCAGGGGTCATGTAGCCACCTTGCCCACTTGTGGGCCACCTCTGATCCTGCCCCCCGCTCTGAAGCGGTGGGGACCCCCCATGCGGCAGGGGTTATGTAGCCACCTTGCCCACTTGCGGGCCACCTCTGATTCTGCCCCCCGCTCCGCTGTGAAATAGTGGGGACCCCCAAGGCAACAGGGGTTATGTAGCCAGCTTGCCCACTCGCGGGCCACCTCTGATTCTGCCCCCCGCCTTGAAGCGGTGGGGACCCCCCGAGGCGGCAGGGGTTATGTAGCCACCTTGCCCACTTGTGGGCCACCTTTCACTTTGCACCCCGCTTTGAAGCGGTGGGGACCCCCGAGGCGGGAAGGGTCATGTAGCCACCTTGCCCACTTGTGCGCAACCTCTGATTTTGCCCCCCGCTTTGAAGCGGTGGGGAACCCCCAGGCGGCAGGGGTTATATAGCCACCTTGCCCACTTGTGGGCCACCATTGATTGTGCCCCCCGCTTTGTAGCGGTGGGCTTTCCACGCGGCACAGGTAATGTAGCCACCTTGCCCACTTGTGGGCCACCTCTGATTGTGCCCCCCGCTCCGAAACCGTGGGGAACCCCCCAGGCGGCAGGGGTTATGTAGCCACCTTGCACACTTGTGGGCCACCTGTGATTCTGCCCCTCACTTTGAAGCGGTGGGGACCCCCAGGCGGCAAGGGTCATGTAGCCACCTTGCCCACTTGTGGGCCACCTCTGATTTCCCCCCCCGCTCTGAAGCAGTGGGGCCCCTTTAGGCGGCAAGGGTATGTGTTATGTAGCCACCTTGCCCACTTGTGATTGTGCCCCCTTGTTTGAAGCAGTGGGGACCCCCAAGGCAACAGGGGTTATGTAGCCACCTTGCCCACTTGTCGGCACTTGTGATTCTGCCCCCCACTTTGAAGCGGTGGGGACCCCCCACGTGGCAGGGGCTATGTAGCTACCATGCCCACTTGTGGGCCACCTCTGATTCCGCCCCCCCGCTCTGAAGCCGTGGAGAACCCCCCATGCGGCAGGGGTTATGTAGCCACCTTGCCCACTTGTGGGCCACCTGTGATTCTGCCCCCCGCTTTGAAGCGGTGGGGACCCCCCACGCGGCAGGGGTCATGTAGCCACCTTGCCCACTTGTGGGCCACCTCTGATCCTGCCCCCCGCTCTGAAGCGGTGGGGACCCCCCATGCGGCAGGGGTTATGTAGCCACCTTGCCCACTTGTGGGCCACCTGTGATTGTGCCCCCCGCTCTGAAGCCCTGGGGAACCCCCCAGGTGGCAGGGGTTATATAGCCACCTTGCCCACTTGTGGGCCACCATTGATTCTGCCCCCCGCTTTGTAGCGGTGGGGACCCCCCACGCAGCACGGGTAATGTAGCCACCTTGCCCACTTGTGGGCCACCTCTGATTCTGCCCCCCCGCTCTGAAGCGGTGGGGACCCCCCAGGCGGCAGGGGTTATGTAGCCGGCTTGCCCACTTGTGGGCCACCTTTGATTCTGCCCCCCGCTCTGAAGCCGTGGGGAACCCCCCATGCGGCACGGGTTATGTAGCCACCTTGCCCACTTGTGGGCCACCTGTGATTCTGCCCCCCGCTTTGTAGCGGTGGGGACCCCCCACGCGTCACGGGTCATGTAGCCACCTTGCCCACTTGTGGGCCACCTCTGATCGTGCCCCCCGCTCTGAAGCGGTGGGGACCCCCATGTGGCAGGGGTTATGTAGCCACCTTGCCCACTTGTGGGCCACCTTTGATTCTGCCCCCCGCTCTGAAGCGGTGGGGACCCCCCAGGCGGCAAGGGTCATGTAGCCACCTTGCCCACTTGTGGGCCACTTGTGATTTCCCCCCCCGCTCTGAAGCGGTGGGGACCCTTTAGGCGGCAAGGGTTATGTAGCCACCTTGCCCACTTGTGGGCCACCTTTGATTCTGCCCCCCACTTTGAAGCGGTGGGGACCCCCAGGTGGCAGGGGCTATGTAGCTACCTTGCCCACTTGTGGGCCACCTCTGATTCCGCCCCCCCGCTCTGAAGCCGTGGGGACTTGCCATGCGGCACTGGTCATGTAGCCACCTTGCACACTTGTGGGCCACCTCTGATTCGGCCCCCCACTCTGAAGCGGTGGGACCCCCCAGGCGGCAGGGGTTATGTAGCCACCTTGCCCACTTGTCGGCCACCTTCGATTCTGCCCCCCGCTCTAAAGCCGTGGGGAACCCCCCACACGGCAGGGGTTATGTAGCCTCCTTGCCCACTTGTGGGCCACCTGTTATTCTGCCCCCCGCTTTGTAGCGGTGGGGACCCCCCACGCGGCACGGGTTATGTAGCCACCTTGCCCACTTGTGGGCCACCTCTCATTTTGCCCCCCGCTCTGAAGCGGTGGGGACCCCCCATGCGGCAGGGGTTATGTAGCCACCTTGCCCACTTGCGGGCCACCTCTGATTCTGCCCCCCGCTCCGCTGTGAAACAGTGGGGACCCCCAAGGCAACAGGGGTTATGTAGCCAGCTTGCCCACTTGCGGGCCACCTCTGATTCTGCCCCCCGCCTTGAAGCGGTGGGGACCCCCCGAGGCGGCAGGGGTTATGTAGCCACCTTGCCCACTTGTGGGCCACCTTTCACTTTGCACCCCGCTTTGAAGCGGTGGGGACCCCCCAGGCGGGAAGGGTCATGTAGCCACCTTGCCCACTTGTGCGCAACCTCTGATTTTGCCCCCCGCTTTGAAGCGGTGGGGAACCCCCAGGCGGCAGGGGTTATATAGCCACCTTGCCCACTTGTGGGCCACCATTGATTGTGCCCCCCGCTTTGTAGCGATGGGCTTTCCACGCGGCACAAGTAATGTAGCCACCTTGCCCACTTGTGGGCCACCTCTGATTGTGCCCCCCGCTCCGAAACCGTGGGGAACCCCCCAGGCGGCAGGGGTTATGTAGCCACCTTGCACACTTGTGGGCCACCTGTGATTCTGCCCCTCACTTTGAAGCGGTGGGGACCCCCGGGCGGCAAGGGTCATGTAGCCACCTTGCCCACTTGTGGGCCACCTCTGATTTCCCCCCCCGCTCTGAAGCGGTGGGGCCCCTTTAGGCGGCAAGGGTATGTGTTATGTAGCCACCTTGCCCACTTGTGATTGTGCCCCCTTGTTTGAAGCAGTGGGGACCCCCAAGGCAACAGGGGTTATGTAGCCACCTTGCCCACTTGTCGGCACTTGTGATTCTGCCCCCCACTTTGAAGCGGTGGGGACCCCCCACGTGGCAGGGGCTATGTAGCTACCATGCCCACTTGTGGGCCACCTCTGATTCCGCCCCCCCGCTCTGAAGCCGTGGAGAACCCCCCATGCGGCGGGGGTTATGTAGCCACCTTGCACACTTGTGGGCCACCTGTGATTCTGCCCACCGCTTTGAAGCGGTGGGGACCCCCCACGCGGCAGGGGTCATGTAGCCACCTTGCCCACTTGTGGGCCACCTCTGATCCTGCCCCCCGCTCTGAAGCGGTGGGGACCCCCCATGCGGCAGGGGTTATGTAGCCACCTTGCCCACTTGCGGGCCACCTCTGATTCTGCCCCCCGCTCCGCTGTGAAATAGTGGGGACCCCCAAGGCAACAGGGGTTATGTAGCCAGCTTGCCCACTCGCGGGCCACCTCTGATTCTGCCCCCCGCCTTGAAGCGGTGGGGACCCCCGAGGCGGCAGGGGTTATGTAGCCACCTTGCCCACTTGTGGGCCACCTTTCACTTTGCACCCCGCTTTGAAGCGGTGGGGACCCCCGAGGCGGGAAGGGTCATGTAGCCACCTTGCCCACTTGTGCGCAACCTCTGATTTTGCCCCCCGCTTTGAAGCGGTGGGGAACCCCCAGGCGGCAGGGGTTATATAGCCACCTTGCCCACTTGTGGGCCACCATTGATTGTGCCCCCCGCTTTGTAGCGGTGGGCTTTCCACGCGGCACAGGTAATGTAGCCACCTTGCCCACTTGTGGGCCACCTCTGATTGTGCCCCCCGCTCCGAAACCGTGGGGAACCCCCCAGGCGGCAGGGGTTATGTAGCCACCTTGCACACTTGTGGGCCACCTGTGATTCTGCCCCTCACTTTGAAGCGGTGGGGACCCCCAGGCGGCAAGGGTCATGTAGCCACCTTGCCCACTTGTGGGCCACCTCTGATTTCCCCCCCCGCTGTGAAGCGGTGGGGCCCCTTTAGGCGGCAAGGGTATGTGTTATGTAGCCACCTTGCCCACTTGTGATTGTGCCCCCTTGTTTGAAGCAGTGGGGACCCCCAAGGCAACAGGGGTTATGTAGCCACCTTGCCCGATTGTCGGCACTTGTGATTCTGCCCCCCACTTTGAAGCGGTGGGGACCCCCCACGTGGCAGGGGCTATGTAGCTACCATGCCCACTTGTGGGCCACCTCTGATTCCGCCCCCCCGCTCTGAAGCCGTGGAGAACCCCCCATGCGGCAGGGGTTATGTAGCCACCTTGCCCACTTGTGGGCCACCTGTGATTCTGCCCCCCGCTTTGAAGCGGTGGGGACCCCCCACGCGGCAGGGGTCATGTAGCCACCTTGCCCACTTGTGGGCCACCTCTGATCCTGCCCCCCGCTCTGAAGCGGTGGGGACCCCCCATGCGGCAGGGGTTATGTAGCCACCTTGCCCACTTGTGGGCCACCTGTGATTGTGCCCCCCGCTCTGAAGCCCTGGGGAACCCCCCAGGTGGCAGGGGTTATATAGCCACCTTGCCCACTTGTGGGCCACCATTGATTCTGCCCCCCGCTTTGTAGCGGTGGGGACCCCCCACGCAGCACGGGTAATGTAGCCACCTTGCCCACTTGTGGGCCACCTCTGATTCTGCCCCCCCGCTCTGAAGCGGTGGGGACCCCCCAGGCGGCAGGGGTTATGTAGCCGGCTTGCCCACTTGTGGGCCACCTTTGATTCTGCCCCCCGCTCTGAAGCCGTGGGGAACCCCCCATGCGGCACGGGTTATGTAGCCACCTTGCCCACTTGTGGGCCACCTGTGATTCTGCCCCCCGCTTTGTAGCGGTGGGGACCCCCCACGCGGCACGGGTCATGTAGCCACCTTGCCCACTTGTGGGCCACCTCTGATCGTGCCCCCCGCTCTGAAGCGGTGGGGACCCCCATGTGGCAGGGGTTATGTAGCCACCTTGCCCACTTGTGGGCCACCTTTGATTCTGCCCCCCGCTCTGAAGCGGTGGGGACCCCCCAGGCGGCAAGGGTCATGTAGCCACCTTGCCCACTTGTGGGCCACTTGTGATTTCCCCCCCCGCTCTGAAGCGGTGGGGACCCTTTAGGCGGCAAGGGTTATGTAGCCACCTTGCCCACTTGTGGGCCACCTTTGATTCTGCCCCCCACTTTGAAGCGGTGGGGACCCCCAGGTGGCAGGGGCTATGTAGCTACCTTGCCCACTTGTGGGCCACCTCTGATTCCGCCCCCCCGCTCTGAAGCCGTGGGGACTTGCCATGCGGCACTGGTCATGTAGCCACCTTGCACACTTGTGGGCCACCTCTGATTCGGCCCCCCACTCTGAAGCGGTGGGACCCCCCAGGCGGCAGGGGTTATGTAGCCACCTTGCCCACTTGTCGGCCACCTTCGATTCTGCCCCCCGCTCTAAAGCCGTGGGGAACCCCCCACACGGCAGGGGTTATGTAGCCTCCTTGCCCACTTGTGGGCCACCTGTTATTCTGCCCCCCGCTTTGTAGCGGTGGGGACACCCCACGCGGCACGGGTTATGTAGCCACCTTGCCCACTTGTGGGCCACCTCTCATTTTGCCCCCCGCTCTGAAGCGGTGGGGACCCCCCATGCGGCAGGGGTTATGTAGCCACCTTGCCCACTTGCGGGCCACCTCTGATTCTGCCCCCCGCTCCGCTGTGAAACAGTGGGGACCCCCAAGGCAACAGGGGTTATGTAGCCAGCTTGCCCACTTGCGGGCCACCTCTGATTCTGCCCCCCGCCTTGAAGCGGTGGGGACCCCCCGAGGCGGCAGGGGTTATGTAGCCACCTTGCCCACTTGTGGGCCACCTTTCACTTTGCACCCCGCTTTGAAGCGGTGGGGACCCCCCAGGCGGGAAGGGTCATGTAGCCACCTTGCCCACTTGTGCGCAACCTCTGATTTTGCCCCCCGCTTTGAAGCGGTGGGGAACCCCCAGGCGGCAGGGGTTATATAGCCACCTTGCCCACTTGTGGGCCACCATTGATTGTGCCCCCCGCTTTGTAGCGATGGGCTTTCCACGCGGCACAGGTAATGTAGCCACCTTGCCCACTTGTGGGCCACCTCTGATTGTGCCCCCCGCTCCGAAACCGTGGGGAACCCCCCAGGCGGCAGGGGTTATCTAGCCACCTTGCACACTTGTGGGCCACCTGTGATTCTGCCCCTCACTTTGAAGCGGTGGGGACCCCCGGGCGGCAAGGGTCATGTAGCCACCTTGCCCACTTGTGGGCCACCTCTGATTTCCCCCCCCGCTCTGAAGCGGTGGGGCCCCTTTAGGCGGCAAGGGTATGTGTTATGTAGCCACCTTGCCCACTTGTGATTGTGCCCCCTTGTTTGAAGCAGTGGGGACCCCCAAGGCAACAGGGGTTATGTAGCCACCTTGCCCACTTGTCGGCACTTGTGATTCTGCCCCCCACTTTGAAGCGGTGGGGACCCCCCACGTGGCAGGGGCTATGTAGCTACCATGCCCACTTGTGGGCCACCTCTGATTCCGCCCCCCCGCTCTGAAGCCGTGGAGAACCCCCCATGCGGCAGGGGTTATGTAGCCACCTTGCCCACTTGTGGGCCACCTGTGATTCTGCCCCCCGCTTTGAAGCGGTGGGGACCCCCCACGCGGCAGGGGTCATGTAGCCACCTTGCCCACTTGTGGGCCACCTCTGATCCTGCCCCCCGCTCTGAAGCGGTGGGGACCCCCCATGCGGCAGGGGTTATGTAGCCACCTTGCCCACTTGCGGGCCACCTCTGATTCTGCCCCCCGCTCCGCTGTGAAACAGTGGGGACCCCCAAGGCAACAGGGGTTATGTAGCCAGCTTGCCCACTTGCGGGCCACCTCTGATTCCGCCCCCCGCCTTGAAGCGGTGGGGACCCCCCGAGGCGGCAGGGGTTATGTAGCCACCTTGCCCACTTGTGGGCCACCTTTCACTTTGCACCCCGCTTTGAAGCGGTGGGGACCCCCCAGGCGGGAAGGGTCATGTAGCCACCTTGCCCACTTGTGCGCAACCTCTGATTTTGCCCCCCGCTTTGAAGCGGTGGGGAACCCCCAGGCGGCAGGGGTTATATAGCCACCTTGCCCACTTGTGGGCCACCATTGATTGTGCCCCCCGCTTTGTAGCGGTGGGCTTTCCACGCGGCACAGGTAATGTAGCCACCTTGCCCACTTGTGGGCCACCTCTGATTGTGCCCCCCGCTCCGAAACCGTGGGGAACCCCCCAGGCGGCAGGGGTTATGTAGCCACCTTGCACACTTGTGGGCCACCTGTGATTCTGCCCCTCACTTTGAAGCGGTGGGGACCCCCAGGCGGCAAGGGTCATGTAGCCACCTTGCCCACTTGTGGGCCACCTCTGATTTCCCCCCCCGCTCTGAAGCGGTGGGGCCCCTTTAGGCGGCAAGGGTATGTGTTATGTAGCCACCTTGCCCACTTGTGATTGTGCCCCCTTGTTTGAAGCAGTGGGGACCCCCAAGGCAAGAGGGGTTATGTAGCCACCTTGCCCACTTGTCGGCACTTGTGATTCTGCCCCCCACTTTGAAGCGGTGGGGACCCCCCACGTGGCAGGGGCTATGTAGCTACCATGCCCACTTGTGGGCCACCTCTGATTCCGCCCCCCCGCTCTGAAGCCGTGGAGAACCCCCCATGCGGCAGGGGTTATGTAGCCACCTTGCCCACTTGTGGGCCACCTGTGATTCTGCCCCCCGCTTTGAAGCGGTGGGGACCCCCCACGCGGCAGGGGTCATGTAGCCACCTTGCCCACTTGTGGGCCACCTCTGATCCTGCCCCCCGCTCTGAAGCGGTGGGGACCCCCCATGCGGCAGGGGTTATGTAGCCACCTTGCCCACTTGTGGGCCACCTGTGATTGTGCCCCCCGCTCTGAAGCCCTGGGGAACCCCCCAGGTGGCAGGGGTTATATAGCCACCTTGCCCACTTGTGGGCCACCATTGATTCTGCCCCCCGCTTTGTAGCGGTGGGGACCCCCCACGCAGCACGGGTAATGTAGCCACCTTGCCCACTTGTGGGCCACCTCTGATTCTGCCCCCCCGCTCTGAAGCGGTGGGGACCCCCCAGGCGGCAGGGGTTATGTAGCCACCTTGCCCACTTGTGGGCCACCTTTGATTCTGCCCCCCGCTCTGAAGCCGTGGGGAACCCCCCATGCGGCACGGGTTATGTAGCCACCTTGCCCACTTGTGGGCCACCTGTGATTCTGCCCCCCGCTTTGTAGCGGTGGGGACCCCCCACGCGGCACGGTCATGTAGCCACCTTGCCCACTTGTGGGCCACCTCTGATCGTGCCCCCCGCTCTGAAGCGGTGGGGACCCCCATGTGGCAGGGGTTATGTAGCCACCTTGCCCACTTGCGGGCCACCTCTGATTGTTCCCTCTGCTCCGCTGTGAAGCGGCGGGGACCCCCCAAGGCAACAGGGGTCATGTAGCCACCTTGCCCACTTGCGGGCCACCTCTGATTCTGCCCCCCCGCCTTGAAGCGGCGGGGACCCCCCAGGCGGCAAGGGTTATGTAGCCACCTTGCCCACTTGTGGGCCACCTCTGATTGCGCCCCCCCCCCCGCTCTGAAGCGGTGGGGACCCCCCAAGCGGTATGGGTTATGTAGCCACCTTGCCACCTTGCCCACTTGTGGGCCACCTTTCACTCTGCCCCCCGCTTTCAAGCGGTGGGGACCCCCCAGCCGGCAGGGGTCATGTAGCCACCTTGCCCACCTCTGATTGTGCCCCCCGCTCTGAAGCGGTGGGGCCCCCTCAGGCGGGAGGGGTTATGTAGCCACCTTGCCCACTTGTGGGCCACCTGTGATTGTGCCCCCCGCTCTGAAGCCCTGGCGAACCCCCCAGGTGGCAGGGGTTATATAGCCACCTTGCCCACTTGTGGGCCACCATTGATTCTGCCCCCCGCTTTGTAGCGGTGGGGACCCCCCACGCGGCACGAGTAATGTAGCCACCTTGCCCACTTGTGGGCCACCTCTGATTTTGCCCCCCGCTCTGAAGCCGTGGGGAACCCCCTTGGCAGCAAGGGTTATGTAGCCACCTTGCACACTTGTGGGCCACTTGTGATTTCCCCCCCCGCTCTGAAGCGGTGGGGCCCCTTCAGGCGGCAAGGGTTATGTAGCCACCTTGCCCACTTGTGGGCCACCTTTGATTCTGCCCCCCGCTCTGAAGCGGTGGGGACCCCCCAGGCGGCAAGGGTCATGTAGCCACATTGCCCACTTGTGGGCCACTTGTGATTTCCCCCCCCGCTCTGAAGCGGTGGGGCCCCTTTAGGCGGCAAGGGTTATGTAGCCACCTTGCCCACTTGTGGGCCACCTTTGATTCTGCCCCCCACTTTGAAGCGGTGGGGACCCCCAGGTGGCAGGGGCTATGTAGCTACCTTGCCCACTTGTGGGCCACCTCTGATTCCGCCCCCCCGCTCTGAAGCCGTGGGGACTTGCCATGCGGCACTGGTCATGTAGCCACCTTGCACACTTGTGGGCCACCTCTGATTCTGCCCCCCGCTCTGAAGCGGTGGGACCCCCCAGGCGGCAGGGGTTATGTAGCCACCTTGCCCACTTGTCGGCCACCTTCGATTCTGCCCCCCGCTCTAAAGCCGTGGGGAACCCCCCACACGGCAGGGGTTATGTAGCCTCCTTGCCCACTTGTGGGCCACCTGTTATTCTGCCCCCCGCTTTGTAGCGGTGGGGACCCCCCACGCGGCACGGGTTATGTAGCCACCTTGCCCACTTGTTGGCCACCTCTCATTTTGCCCCCCGCTCTGAAGCGGTGGGGACCCCCCATGCGGCAGGGGTTATGTAGCCACCTTGCCCACTTGCGGGCCACCTGTGATTCTGCCCCCCGCTCCGCTGTGAAACAGTGGGGACCCCCAAGGCAACAGGGGTTATGTAGCCACCTTGCCCACTTGTGGGCCACCTGTGATTCTGCCCCCCCGCCTTGAAGCGGTGGGGGCCCCCTAGGCGGCAAGGGTTATGTAGCCACCTTGCCCACTTGTGGGCCACCTTTGATTCTGCCCCCCCGCTTTGAAGCGGTGGGGACCCCCCAAGCGGTATGGGTTATGTAGCCACCTTGCCCACTTGTGGGCCACCTCTAATTGCGCCCCCCCGCTCTGAAGCGGTGGGGACCCCCCAAGCGGTATGGGTTATGTAGCCACCTTGCCACCTTGCCCACTTGTGGGCCACCTTTCACTCTGCCCCCCGCTTTGAAGCGGTGGGGACCCCCCAGCCGGCAGGGGTCATGTAGCCACCTTGCCCACCTCTGATTGTGCCCCCTGCTCTGAAGCGGTGGGGCCCCCTCAGGCGGGAGGGGTTATGTAGCCACCTTGCCCACTTGTGGGCCACCTGTGATTGTGCCCCCCGCTCTGAAGCCCTGGCGAACCCCCCAGGTGGCAGGGGTTATATAGCCACCTTGCCCACTTGTGGGCCACCATTGATTCTGCCCCCCGCTTTGTAGCGGTGGGGACCCCCCACGCGGCACGAGTAATGTAGCCACCTTGCCCACTTGTGGGCCACCTCTGATTTTGCCCCCCGCTCTGAAGCCGTGGGGAACCCCCTTGGCAGCAAGGGTTATGTAGCCACCTTGCACACTTGTGGGCCACTTGTGATTTCCCCCCCCGCTTCGAAGCGGTGGGGCCCCTTCAGGCGGCAAGGGTTATGTAGCCACCTTGCCCACTTGTGGGCCACCTTTGATTCTGCCCCCCGCTCTGAAGCGGTGGGGACCCCCCAGGCGGCAAGCGTCATGTAGCCACCTTGCCCACTTGTGGGCCACTTGTGATTCCCCCCCCCGCTTTGAAGCGGTGGGGCCCCTTCAGGCGGCAAGGGTTATGTAGCCACCTTGCCCACTTGTGGGCCACCTTTGATTCTGCCCCCCACTTTGAAGCGGTGGGGACCCCCAGGTGGCAGGGGCTATGTAGCTACCTTGCCCACTTGTGGGCCACATCTGATTCCGCCCCCCCGCTCTGAAGCCGTGGGGACTTGCCATGCGGCACTGGTCATGTAGCCACCTTGCACACTTGTGGGCCACCTCTGATTCGGCCCCCCACTCTGAAGCGGTGGGACCCCCCACGCGGCACGGGTTATGTAGCCACCTTGCCCACTTGTCGGCCACCTTCGATTCTGCCCCCCGCTCTAAAGCCGTGGGGAACCCCCCATGCGGCACGGGTTATGTAGCCTCCTTGCCCACTTGTGGGCCACCTGTTATTGTGCCCCCCGCTTTGTAGCGGTGGGGACCCCCCACGCGGCACGGGTTATGTAGCCACCTTGCCCACTTGTGGGCCACCTCTCATTTTGCCCCCCGCTCTGAAGCGGTGGGGACCCCCCATGCGGCAGGGGTTATGTAGCCACCTTGCCCACTTGCGGGCCACCTCTGATTTGTCCCCCGCTCCGCTGTGAAACAGTGGGGACCCCCAAGGCAACAGGGGTTATGTAGCCACCTTGCCCACTTGTGGGCCACCTCTGATTCTGCCGCCCGCCTTGAAGCGGTGGGGACCCCTCGAGGCGGCAGGGGTTATGTAGCCACCTTGCCCACTTGTGGGCCACCTTTCACTCTGCACCCCGCTTTGAAGCGGTGGGGACCCCCCAGGCGGGAAGGGTCATGTAGCCACCTTGCCCACTTGTGGGCAACCTCTGATTTTGCCCCCCGCTTTGAAGCGGTGGGGAACCCCCAGGCGGCAGGGGTTATATAGCCACCTTGCCCACTTGTGGGCCACCATTGATTGTGCCCCCCGCTTTGTAGCGGTGGGCTTTCCACGCGGCACGGGTAATGTAGCCACTTTGCCCACTTGTGGCCCACCTCTGATTGTGCCCCCCGCTCCGAAACCGTGGGGAACCCCCCAGGCGGCAGGGGTTATGTAGCCACCTTGCACACTTGTGGGCCACCTGTGATTCTGCCCCTCACTTTGAAGCGGTGGGGACCCCCAGGCGGCAAGGGTCATGTAGCCACCTTGCCCACTTGTGGGCCACATCTGATTTCCCCCCCCGCTCTGAAGCGGTGGGGCCCCTTCAGGCGGCAAGGGTATGTGTTATGTAGCCACCTTGCCCACTTGTGATTCTGCCCCCTTGTTTGAAGCAGTGGGGACCCCCAAGGCAACAGGGGTTATGTAGCCACCTTGCCCGATTGTCGGCACTTGTGATTCTGCCCCCCACTTTGAAGCGGTGGGGACCCCCCACGTGGCAGGGGCTATGTAGCTACCATGCCCACTTGTGGGCCACCTCTGATTCCGCCCCCCCGCTTTGAAGCCGTGGAGAACCCCCCATGCGGTAGGGGTTATGTAGCCACCTTGCCCACTTGTGGGCCACCTGTGATTCTGCCCCCCGCTTTGAAGCGGTGGGGACCCCCCACGCGGCACGGGTCATGTAGCCACCTTGCCCACTTGTGGGCCACCTCTGATCCTGCCCCCCGCTCTGAAGCGGTGGGGACCCCCCATGCGGCAGGGGTTATGTAGCCACCTTGCCCACTTGTGGGCCACCTGTGATTGTGCCCCCCGCTCTGAAGCCCTGGGGAACCCCCCAGGTGGCATGGGTTATATAGCCACCTTGCCCACTTGTGGGCCACCTCTGATTCTGCCCCCCCGCTCTGAAGCGGTGGGGACCCCCCAGGCGGCAGGGGTTATGTAGCCACCTTGCCCACTTGTCGGCCACCTTCGATTCTGCCCCCCGCTCTGAAGCCGTGGGGAACCCCCCATGCGGCACGGGTTATGTAGCCACCTTGCCCACTTGTGGGCCACCTGTGATTCTGCCCCCCGCTTTGTAGCGGTGGGGACCCCCCACGCGGCACGGGTCATGTAGCCACCTTGCCCACTTGTGGGCCACCTCTGATCGTGCCCCCCGCTCTGAAGCGGTGGGGACCCCCATGCGGCAGGGGTTATGTAGCCACCTTGCCCACTTGCGGGCCACCTCTGATTCTTCCCTCTGCTCCGCTGTGAAGCGGCGGGGACCCCCCAAGACAACAGGGGTTATGTAGCCACCTTGCCCACTTGCGGGCCACCTCTGATTCTGCCCCCCCGCCTTGAAGCGGCGGGGACCCCCCAGGCGGCACGGGTTATGTAGCCACCTTGCTCACTTGTGGGCCACCTCTGATTGCGCCCCCCCCCCCCCCGCTCTGAAGCGGTGGGGACCCCCCAAGCGGTATGGGTTATGTAGCCACCTTGCCACCTTGCCCACTTGTGGGCCACCTTTCACTCTGCCCCCCGCTTTGAAGCGGTGGGGACCCCCCAGCCGGCAGGGGTCATGTAGCCACCTTGCCCACCTCTGATTGTGCCCCCCGCTCTGAAGCGGTGGGGCCCCCTCAGGCGGGAGGGGTTATGTAGCCACCTTGCCCACTTGTGGGCCACCTGTGATTGTGCCCCCCGCTCTGAAGCCCTGGCGAACCCCCAAGGTGGCAGGGGTTATATAGCCACCTTGCCCACTTGTGGGCCACCATTGATTCTGCCCCCCGCTTTGTAGCGGTGGGGACCCCCCACGCGGCACGGGTAATGTAGCCACCTTGCCCACTTGTGGGCCACCTCTGATTTTGCCCCCCGCTCTGAAGCCGTGGGGAACCCCCTTGGCAGCAAGGGTTATGTAGCCACCTTGCACACTTGTGGGCCACTTGTGATTTCCCCCCCCGCTCTGAAGCGGTGGGGCCCCTTCAGGCGGCAAGGGTTATGTAGCCACCTTGCCCACTTGTGGGCCACCTTTGATTCTGCCCCCCGCTCTGAAGCGGTGGGGACCCCCCAGGCGGCAAGGGTCATGTAGCCACCTTGCCCACTTGTGGGCCACTTGTGATTTCCCCCCCCGCTCTGAAGCGGTGTGGCCCCTTCAGGCGGCAAGGGTTATGTAGCCACCTTGCCCACTTGTGGGCCACCTTTGATTCTGCCCCCCACTTTGAAGCGGTGGGGACCCCCAGGTGGCAGGGGCTATGTAGCTACCTTGCCCACTTGTGGGCCACCTCTGATTCCGCCCCCCCGCTCTGAAGCCGTGGGGACTTGCCATGCGGCACTGGTCATGTAGCCACCTTGCACACTTCTGGGCCACCTCTGATTGTGCCCCCCGCTCTGAAGCGGTGGGACCCCCCAGGCGGCAGGGGTTATGTAGCCACCTTGCCCACTTGTCGGCCACCTCTGATTCTGCCCCCCGCTCTAAAGCCGTGGGGAACCCCCCACACGGCAGGGGTTATGTAGCCTCCTTGCCCACTTGTGGGCCACCTGTTGTTCTGCCCCCCGCTTTGTAGCGGTGGGGACCCCCCACGCGGCAGGGGTCATGGAGCCAGCTTGCCCACTTGTGGGCCACCTCTGATCGTGCCCCCCGCTCTGAAGCGGTGGGGACCCCCATGCGGCAGGGGTTATGTAGCCACCTTGCCCACTTGCGGGCCACCTTTGATTGTTCCCTCTGCTCCGCTGTGAAGCGGCGGGGACCCCCCAAGGCAACAGGGGTCATGTAGCCAGCTTGCCCACTTGCGGGCCACCTCTGATTCTGCCCCCCCGCCTTGAAGCGGCGGGGACCCCCCAGGCGGCAAGGGTTATGTAGCCACCTTGCCCACTTGTGGGCCACCTCTGATTGCGCCCCCCCCCGCTCTGAAGCGGTGGGAACCCCCCAAGCGGTATGGGTTATGTAGCCACCTTGCCACCTTGCCCACTTGTGGGCCACCTTTCACTCTGCCCCCCGCTTTCAAGCGGTGGGGACCCCCCAGCCGGCAGGGGTCATGTAGCCACCTTGCCCACCTCTGATTGTGCCCCCCGCTCTGAAGCGGTGGGGCCCCCTCAGGCGGGAGGGGTTATGTAGCCACCTTGCCCACTTGTGGGCCACCTGTGATTGTGCCCCCCGCTCTGAAGCCCTGGCGAACCCCCCAGGTGGCAGGGGTTATATAGCCACCTTGCCCACTTGTCGGCCACCTTCGATTCTGCCCCCCGCTCTGAAGCCGTGGGGAACCCCCCATGCGGCACGGGTTATGTAGCCACCTTGCCCACTTGTGGGCCACCTGTGATTCTGCCCCCCGCTTTGTAGCGGTGGGGACCCCCCACGCGGCACGGGTCATGTAGCCACCTTGCCCACTTGTGGGCCACCTCTGATCGTGCCCCCCGCTCTGAAGCGGTGGGGACCCCCATGCGGCAGGGGTTATGTAGCCACCTTGCCCACTTGCGGGCCACCTCTGATTGTTCCCTCTGCTCCGCTGTGAAGCGGCGGGGACCCCCCAAGACAACAGGGGTTATGTAGCCACCTTGCCCACTTGCGGGCCACCTCTGATTCTGCCCCCCCGCCTTGAAGCGGCGGGGACCCCCCAGGCGGCACGGGTTATGTAGCCACCTTGCTCACTTGTGGGCCACCTCTGATTGCGCCCCCCCCCCCCCGCTCTGAAGCGGTGGGGACCCCCCAAGCGGTATGGGTTATGTAGCCACCTTGCCACCTTGCCCACTTGTGGGCCACCTTTCACTCTGCCCCCCGCTTTGAAGCGGTGGGACCCCCCAGCCGGCAGGGGTCATGTAGCCACCTTGCCCACCTCTGATTGTGCCCCCCGCTCTGAAGCGGTGGGGCCCCCTCAGGCGGGAGGGGTTATGTAGCCACCTTGCCCACTTGTGGGCCACCTGTGATTGTGCCCCCCGCTCTGAAGCCCTGGCGAACCCCCCAGGTGGCAGGGGTTATATAGCCACCTTGCCCACTTGTGGGCCACCATTGATTCTGCCCCCCGCTTTGTAGCGGTGGGGACCCCCCACGCGGCACGGGTAATGTAGCCACCTTGCCCACTTGTGGGCCACCTCTGATTTTGCCCCCCGCTCTGAAGCCGTGGGGAACCCCCTTGGCAGCAAGGGTTATGTAGCCACCTTGCACACTTGTGGGCCACTTGTGATTTCCCCCCCCGCTCTGAAGCGGTGGGGCCCCTTCAGGCGGCAAGGGTTATGTAGCCACCTTGCCCACTTGTGGGCCACCTTTGATTCTGCCCCCCGCTCTGAAGCGGTGGGGACCCCCCAGGCGGCAAGGGTCATGTAGCCACCTTGCCCACTTGTGGGCCACTTGTGATTTCCCCCCCCGCTCTGAAGCGGTGTGGCCCCTTCAGGCGGCAAGGGTTATGTAGCCACCTTGCCCACTTGTGAGCCACCTTTGATTCTGCCCCCCACTTTGAAGCGGTGGGGACCCCCAGGTGGCAGGGGCTATGTAGCTACCTTGCCCACTTGTGGGCCACCTCTGATTCCGCCCCCCCGCTCTGAAGCCGTGGGGACTTGCCATGCGGCACTGGTCATGTAGCCACCTTGCACACTTCTGGGCCACCTCTGATTGTGCCCCCCGCTCTGAAGCGGTGGGACCCCCCAGGCGGCAGGGGTTATGTAGCCACCTTGCCCACTTGTCGGCCACCTCTGATTCTGCCCCCCGCTCTAAAGCCGTGGGGAACCCCCCACACGGCAGGGGTTATGTAGCCTCCTTGCCCACTTGTGGGCCACCTGTTGTTCTGCCCCCCGCTTTGTAGCGGTGGGGACCCCCCACGCGGCAGGGGTCATGGAGCCAGCTTGCCCACTTGCTGGCCACCTCTGATCGTGCCCCCCGCTCTGAAGCGGTGGGGACCCCCATGCGGCAGGGGTTATGTAGCCACCTTGCCCACTTGCGGGCCACCTTTGATTGTTCCCTCTGCTCCGCTGTGAAGCGGCGGGGACCCCCCAAGGCAACAGGGGTCATGTAGCCAGCTTGCCCACTTGCGGGCCACCTCTGATTCTGCCCCCCCGCCTTGAAGCGGCGGGGACCCCCCAGGCGGCAAGGGTTATGTAGCCACCTTGCCCACTTGTGGGCCACCTCTGATTGCGCCCCCCCCCGCTCTGAAGCGGTGGGAACCCCCCAAGCGGTATGGGTTATGTAGCCACCTTGCCACCTTGCCCACTTGTGGGCCACCTTTCACTCTGCCCCCCGCTTTCAAGCGGTGGGGACCCCCCAGCCGGCAGGGGTCATGTAGCCACCTTGCCCACCTCTGATTGTGCCCCCCGCTCTGAAGCGGTGGGGCCCCCTCAGGCGGGAGGGGTTATGTAGCCACCTTGCCCACTTGTGGGCCACCTGTGATTGTGCCCCCCGCTCTGAAGCCCTGGCGAACCCCCCAGGTGGCAGGGGTTATATAGCCACCTTGCCCACTTGTTGGCCACCATTGATTCTGCCCCCCGCTTTGTAGCGGTGGGGACCCCCCACGCGGCACGAGTAATGTAGCCACCTTGCCCACTTGTGGGCCACCTCTGATTTTGCCCCCCGCTCTGAAGCCGTGGGGAACCCCCTTGGCAGCAAGGGTTATGTAGCCACCTTGCACACTTGTGGGCCACTTGTGATTTCCCCCCCCGCTCTGAAGCGGTGGGGCCCCTTCAGGCGGCAAGGGTTATGTAGCCACCTTGCCCACTTGTGGGCCACCTTTGATTCTGCCCCCCGCTCTGAAGCGGTGGGGACCCCCCAGGCGGCAAGGGTCATGTAGCCACCTTGCCCACTTGTGGGCCACTTGTGATTTCCCCCCCCGCTCTGAAGCGGTGGGGCCCCTTCAGGCGGCAAGGGTTATGTAGCCACCTTGCCCACTTGTGGGCCACCTTTGATTCTGCCCCCCGATTTGAAGCGGTGGGGACCCCCAGGTGGCAGGGGCTATGTAGCTACCTTGCCCACTTGTGGGCCACCTCTGATTCCGCCCCCCCGCTCTGAAGCCGTGGGTACTTGCCATGCGGCACTAGTCATGTAGCCACCTTGCACACTTGTGGGCCACCTCTGATTCTGCCCCCCGCTTTGAAGCGGTGGGACCCCCCAGGCGGCAGGGGTTATGTAGCCACCTTGCCCACTTGTTGGCCACCTTCGATTCTGCCCCCCGCTCTAAAGCCGTGGGGAACCCCCCACACGGCAGGGGTTATGTAGCCTCCTTGCCCACTTGTGGGCCACCTGTTATTCTGCCCCCCGCTTTGTAGCGGTGGGGACCCCCCCCGCGACAGGGGTCATGTAGCCACCTTGCCCACTTGTGGGCCACCTCTGATCGTGCCCCCCGCTCTGAAGCGGTGGGGACCCCCATGCGGCAGGGGTTATGTAGCCACCTTGCCCACTTGCGGGCCACCTTTGATTGTTCCCTCTGCTCCGCTGTGAAGCGGCCTGAACCCCCCAAGGCAACAGGGGTCATGTAGCCAGCTTGCCCACTTGCGGGCCACCTCTGATTCTGCCCCCCCGCCTTGAAGCGGCGGGGACCCCCCAGGCGGCAAGGGTTATGTAGCCACCTTGCCCACTTGTGGGCCACCTCTGATTGCGCCCCCCCCCCCGCTCTAAAGCGGTGGGGACCCCCCAAGCGGTATGGGTTATGTAGCCACCTTGCCACCTTGCCCACTTGTGGGCCACCTTTCACTCTGCCCCCCGCTTTCAAGCGGTGGGGACCCCCCAGCCGGCAGGGGTCATGTAGCCACCTTGCCCACCTCTGATTGTGCCCCCCGCTCTGAAGCGGTGGGGCCCCCTCAGGCGGGAGGGGTTATGTAGCCACCTTGCCCACTTGTGGGCCACCTGTGATTGTGCCCCCTGCTCTGAAGCCCTGGTGAACCCCCCAGGTGGCAGGGGTTATATAGCCACCTTGCCCACTTGTGGGCCACCATTGATTCTGCCCCCCGCTTTGTAGCGGTGGGGACCCCCCACGCGGCACGAGTAATGTAGCCACCTTGCCCACTTGTGGGCCACCTCTGATTTTGCCCCCCGCTCTGAAGCCGTGGGGAACCCCCTTGGCAGCAAGGGTTATGTAGCCACCTTGCACACTTGTGGGCCACTTGTGATTTCCCCCCCCGCTCTGAAGCGGTGGGGCCCCTTCAGGCGGCAAGGGTTATGTAGCCACCTTGCCCACTTGTGGGCCACCTTTGATTTTCCCCCCCGCTCTGAAGCGGTGGGGACCCCCCAGGCGGCAAGGGTCATGTAGCCACCTTGCCCACTTGTGGGCCACCTTTGATTCTGCCCCCCACTTTGAAGCGGTGGGGACCCCCAGGTGGCAGGGGCTATGTAGCTACCTTGCCCACTTGTGGGCCACCTCTGATTCCGCCCCCCCGCTCTGAAGCCGTGGGGACTTGCCATGCGGCACTGGTCATGTAGCCACCTTGCACACTTGTGGGCCACCTCTGATTCTGCCCCCCGCTCTGAAGCGGTGGGACCCCCCAGGCGGCAGGGGTTATGTAGCCACCTTGCCCACTTGTCGGCCACCTTCGATTCTGCCCCCCGCTCTAAAGCCGTGGGGGCCCCCACACGGCAGGGGTTATGTAGCCTCCTTGCCCACTTGTTGGCCACCTGTTATCCTGCCCCCCGCTTTGTAGCGGTGGGGACCCCCCACGCGGCACGGGTTATGTAGCCACCTTGCCCACTTGTTGGCCACCTCTCATTTTGCCCCCCGCTCTGAAGCGGTGGGGACCCCCCATGCGGCAGGGGTTATGTAGCCACCTTGCCCACTTGCGGGCCACCTCTGATTCTGCCCCCCGCTCCGCTGTGAAACAGTGGGGACCCCCAAGGCAACAGGGGTTATGTAGCCACCTTGCCCACTTGTGGGCCACCAGTGATTGTGCCCCCCGCCTTGAAGCGGTGGGGGCCCCCTAGGCGGCAAGGGTTATGTAGCCACCTTGCCCACTTGTGGGCCACCTGTGATTGCGCGCCCCCCCGCTTTGAAGCGGTGGGGACCCCCCAAGCGGTATGGGTTATGTACCCACCTTGCCCACTTGTGGGCCACCTTTCACTCTGCCCCCCGCTGTGAAGCGGTGGGGCCCCCTCAGGCGGCAAGGGTTATGTTGCCACCTTGCCCACTTGTGGGCCACCTGTGATTGTGCCCCCCGCTCTGAAGCCGTGGGGAACCCCCCAAGCGGCAGGGGTTATATAGCCACCTTGCCCACTTGTGGGCCACCTCTGATTCTGCCCCCCGCTTTGAAGCGGTGGGGACCCCCCACGCGGCAGGGGTTATGTAGCCACCTTGCCCACTTGTGGGCCACCTTTGATTTTCCCCCCCGCTGTGAAGCGGTGGGGACCCCCATGCGGCAGGGGTCATGTTGCCACCTTGCCCACTTGTGGGCCACCTGTGATTGTGCCCCCCGCTCTGAAGCCGTGGGGAACCCCCCAAGCGGCAGGGGTTATATAGCCACCTTGCCCTTTTGTGGGCCACCTCTGATTCTGCCCCCCGCTTTGAAGCGGTGGGGACCCCCCACGCGGCAGGGGTTATGTAGCCACCTTGCCCACTTGTGGGCCACCTTTGATTTCCCCCCCCGCTGTGAAGCGGTGGGGACCCCCCAGGCGGCAAGGGTCATGTAGCCACCTTGCCCACTTGTGGGCCACCTCTGATTTTGCCCCCCGCTCTGAAGCAGTGGGGAACCCCGCAGGCGGCAGGGGTTATGTAGCCACCTTGCCCACTTGTGGGCCACCATTGATTCTGCCCCCCGCTTTGAAGCGGTGGGGACCCCCCACACGGCGAGGGTTATGTAGCCACCTTGCCCCTTTGCTTTTCCCCCCCGCTGTGAAGCGGTGGGGACCCCATTGCAGCAGGGGTTATTGTAACCTTCGTGAACGGCCGTTAAGTGGCCGTTTGAATAATTGCGTGAATTTCACGTAAATTTACCCAAAATTTGAGGTTTTTGGGGGAAAATGCCATATTCTTGGTTCATTCCGAGGGCTTTGAGGGGCCAAAGTTCCTCCCCTAGCTTTGTTACGCATCATCCAATGAAAGTCCCGCCCCAAAAGCATCCATCATGTCCGAACCGTCCCCAAAACGAGAGGTGCCGGAACCCGGCAAGCCTGTAGCCGATTCACAGCCGTGAATTCAGGTGAATTCGTACGAAATTGGCACGAATTTCGTACGAATTTCACGTGAATTCACGTGATTTTACACAAATGTTACCGGTGTGCACCCCGTGATTTGTCCTCACACCCCTAGTAGGCCCCCCAGCATGCACCCCGGTCACAGGCAACAATGGTCTGGGTTTGTAAGGTGATCTCATGTCCGTCTCTTGCGGCACCGGAACCGCCGCTGTAGAGTCTGAAGGTGCTACATGTTGGTTAGAAGCCGTCTTCTTTTGCGGCCCGCATACGTTTGTACACTTATGGGCCCTTGCCCATGTTGAGCCCTTTTGGTCGCATCCCACCCATGTAACCAAAGGCTATCGTCAATGGTGTGGTTGTCCACAACCACTTGCACCCCTAGTCTCCCCCGGAGGAGGTTTAGGCCCCCGCTGTTGCGCAACATGCGCTTCAGCCTCCGGTGACTTCCCTCCATGGCAAAGCAGGAGAACTTTGACAAGATTCTCCACTTCTTTGCAAAATAATACATGTGGTCGATCCAAAGATGCGTCCACAGAAGTTTGCCCCACTGGAGCTCATTGTGGGCAGCGCCCATGGCTATGCTATGGTTCCGGAGCCGCCCCAAGTCGGCCCCGGAGAACCATGCGGAACGCCACGCGTATACACACATGCTTGCAAAATTCTCGCACCACGTTTTGCACACCGACTCCCAACTTTTTCCCCCTACTTGATGCTGCCTCACACTAGGCTGCTCTAGGCAAGCATCTATTATCTTCTCCCAACCCTTATTGCGCATGAAATGGATGGCAGCAGCACACTCCATCCTCACCTTCCCCTTGTTGTTTGCCTTGTCATTATTTAATGAGGCACGGGTGCAAGTTTGTGTAGCAAGCCGTGCCTCATGTAGAACCGGTTGCAGCATGGTGCGTGCCACAGTGGCCGGTGCCATCCCTGTCAATTGTACAACTAGGTCCCGTGTCCCGTTGACTGCACACAACGGGACACGAAGGACCCCATGGAGGCCATAATCAGGCACTCGCCTATCACTCGTAATGGTCCCATATATAGCATTTATGGCAACGGCTGGTTCCCAGTTGCCGTCTATCGCACTTGATGTGCCAAAGGTAGCAAGGCACAGAGCACGGTTACGCATGCAGACCCAACACACAGTGGCACCAGGGGATTCTGCCTTCCAGTTTTGGCAGCCCGCCATGAGCACCTGTGCTTTAGCATCTGCACACAAAAAAAAGGGACTGCCTATTGTTCCCTCCCGTATCCTTAAAACTTACGGTTGCGGCCTTGCGCAACTCATCATCAAAATCAATTTCTTGGGAGGCCGCGTAGAGGGTCTCCCACTTTTCACTGCCCCCTAGTAGCCACCAACTAGATAGTTGGTTGGGGCTGGCGGTGCCACCAAGCGTGCAATGGACGTACGAGGCCTCATGCCTCGATGTACCGTCCACCGCAATAGGCAACCAATGCAACCGTCGGTCCCCGGGCTGCATGATGTCCGAGGGTGGGGGTGGTCGACACTTGAATAGGTGGCCGATGCGGTCAGGTAGGTAGCAGGCCGCACCATTGATGGCCGTGTCGTCTCCCGTATAGGCGGTGAACGCCCGGGACTCCGGCAACGGTAGCTGCCGAAGCGTGCCGTACACCTGGTCCCATACCACACCGTACGTCATGCTCCCCACTAGGTACCGGGACCCCGTCCTAGAGAGGTGCAATGACCCGATCCTTCAGACGGCCATAATCAACCTCTCCTCCATGGTGGGCTCAGGATGGAAGGTGGCTACAACTCTTCTTTCGGGGGTAAGCACTATTTGCCCCGTGTCGGGCAGGTACTTGACGGTGTAGGGTGCTGTAAGCTCCTTGGTAACAACTTCCTGGAGCTCTTGTAGGCGCCGCCGTTGTGTAAGATCTGCTAGCAGATGGAATGGCTCTTTGGGCCGCGGCATGGTGTGAGATACAAGACCTGTTGAATGGGGGAGGCAGTCATCGCAAGGTTTCTACCATCCCCCTCCCGCAGACAACTGTCTCTACTGTGATTCGCATGCAATTTGAAGAAATTCACATAAATTCGAATTTCAACTGAATAGATTGGTGTGAATATTCTGAAAATGTGAAATTCGCACGAAATTCACACGAAATTCGTACGAATTTCGTACGAATTTCGTGCGAATTTCACATGACCGTCACAGAATTTCTGCCGAAGCCTCATCCTTCTGCCCTCGTTGACCCTCACAAAGCAAGCACAGGATGGTGCTCATGGGTTATCACACACCCAGTCCAGTGGCTGTCATTCCGGCTGACACTTAGTGAGCAGTGTAACACGTCAGGGGGCATAGCATACCCCAAATAAAATACAAACAGTGCCGCAGAAAATATCGCAAACAGGTCCGGGGGCATAGCATACCCCTAATAATGTACAAACAGTGCTGCAGAAAATTTCGCACAGTGGGGGGGGAGTGCCCCACATGTTGGTCAAACTGCCCATGCTTGCGGGGGGGGGGGGGGGGCAGGATAACATTCGTGGTGGTTAGAAAGGACAGGTGGTCCCGAGGGTAAAGGGTGAGCTACACCCCCCCCCCCCCCTGGAGCAGAGCTCCGGCTAGCGGAGCCCTGGGAGCTCTGCTCCCCCACCGCCTCCACAAAGGAGGGGTCCATGGCCGCCGACGTGAGGCGGTGGGGGGGGGTACTGCCGGCGCACTTCCTCCAGTGCGGCAGTCACCTCCGGGGCGTCGGGGGCCATGCTGTCCACATCGACCTGCTTGCCACTGGCCATCATGGCCATACGCAGGCCGTTGGACACTGCCGACATCTGGCCGGCGCACGCCTCGGCCTGGGCATACCACGCCTGTGCGCCGGCCACGAGGTACCGGACACCGGCGGCACTGGCCCCCCCCTTGTCACCCGGGGGGGCCTCGGCACCCTCAGGCCTCTCCACTGCCTCTGCTGGCTGTGCCGCTGGGTTTGCCTTGCGCAACGTCGCCAGGTCGCGCTCAAGAGTTTTCACCTTGGTGGCCAGCCGGTCACGCTCCTTGGTGACGTCCGCCAACCGCGACTCTGAGTCCCGCTTGTCCTCGTTGGCCCTCGACAGACGGGCCTCGAGGTCGCGGTTGGCAGCCTCCGCGCTGATCGCGCGTGCCTTCCACGCCCCCGCCCGCTGCTGGTCCACCCACTCCTGCACCACCCCCCTCTGCCCCCGCCCCGCCACCGGCTGTCTGCTCCGCTGGGGTGGCCGTACACGCGGCTTTGGGGGGGGGGGGGGGGGGCTCCGTGTCCCCCTGGGGGGGGCGCCCTTTCCGCTTGCGGGTGGGGGGTTCGTCCTCCTCGACGTCAATGACGTCATCCACCCCCATCTTCCGCTGCCTCCCCACATGGACGCGCATGGCAAGCCATGCCATGTCCGCCCACTCCGGCCTCCGCTGCTCCCAACCCGTGAGCACATTCAGCCCAAAAACCCCAGCCGTGCTCACCGTCCCCTCCTCCCCGATCCGCGACACCCCGGTCTGCACCCGCCAGTGCCCACTCACAAGCCGGTAGTCAAACATGCCCACCCGCTCCTGCCCCGCAGGCAGGTTGCCCCCCCCCCCCCCCCTGACCACAATGGGGCAGGGGAAGGAGATGTCGAAGGTGCCCTGCACCCCCCGGGCTCCAAGACCATGTCCCACACGGCACTGAGGTGCCGCTGCCGCCCATCGGGCCCGGGCGGCACCTGCTGGGTCCAGGCCGGATCCGGCTGCCTGGCGGCCAGGGTGACCCGGTCCAGGGGGGGGTCGGTGTGGGCGTCGCCCAACTGGTCGCGGGACGGCATGGGCACCACCACCTCGCGCGCCACATGCCCCTTGGCGGTGTTGGGCTCGCTGCCTCCCGAACGTCCAGAGCGCCGCGACCCCTCACTGCGCACACTGCCGGCCTCGCTCGGCGGCCGTCCACCACCGGTGCCTGCGGGCTGGTCGCCACCGCGGCCTTCGGGGGGCTCGGCGTGCTCCTCGGGCAATCGGGGCCGGGGCTTGTACTTGCGCTTGGTGTGGCGCCCAATATCCGGCGACCACGCGGTGAACGGGACCTGCAGATGTGGGGAAGTGTGCAAGGCACAAATTGAGAAAGGGGGATTGGACACGAGGCAATGCAAGAACAAAAGGAGCAAATTGGACGAAATTCAGAGAAATTCGTACGAAATTCGTGCGAAATTCGTACGAATTTCACATTTCCAGAATATTCACACAAATTTATTCACGCGAAATTCGTGCGAAATTCGTACGAAATTCGCACGAATTTCGTACGAATTTCACGTGAATTTTGTCCAATTTGCCAATACACAAAGCAAACACACAAGCAAGCACACGTTGCACTCGCATGGGCAGGTGATGCTCCATGCCCCGGTCTTCGCGCACTTGGGCGACCGCCACGCTGGGACCGTGTTCACCAGGTGCCACAGCGTGGTCGGCCGCTCCGGGGGGGGCAATGCACGTCATGGCGAAGTGGATCTCCGACTCCGCATCGACATTGTCCCCCTTGCAGACCTCCAGCTGGTGCACGCTGCCCACGAAGAACAGCATGCACTGCTCGCCGACCTCGATGACGGCGAGGTCGGAGACCGGGGCCGACCGGGAGAGGAAGGTGGGGTGGAAGGGGCAGGTGGGGGGGCCTGCCGGGACCGACTCGGGGGGGTTGGCGAAGAGGGCCTGGGCAGCATCCCCCTGCCACCACCCCACCCTCCCAACTGCCCCCTTCCCCACCCACAACACCTGGTCCATGCTGGGGAAGTCCCAGCTGGACAAATCCCCAGCGACGTCCAGGGCCTCCTTGGGGGGGGTGGCGTCCAAGTGTGTGGTGTTGGCCTGGTGGTGTTTGTGTCGGGGGTCGGGGGTCCACAAGCTAAAAAGAGCCCCCTGCAGCCCATCCTTGGAGTCGGGGAGGGGAGGCAATCCATGATGGCGGCTGGTGGCCACCATCAGCAGCATGTCCCCCCGATGCAGCTCAACGGTGTCCCAGCGCGCCTCCCCCGCCTCCCCTAGGGCCGTCCCCGCCTGCACCGCCACCTGGTAGTCCTCTGACAAGCAGAGGAAGCTACTCAGGTGGCACCCCGAGACCTCCCTGTTGTGGGGGGGGAGGACCTCGGGGTGGGTGGCGACGTCGGTGTGGGGGAGCTGCGGCCCACTCCCCACACTCGCCACAATGACGCTGCCCGGCGTCATTGGGTGGAGGTCCCCAACCCCAGGGACACTTTCGGTGAGGTGGGGGTGGAACTTCTTGAAGAGAGGCCCCCCCACCCCCGACCCCAAGTTGCTCTTGCTTTGCCAACGCCGGGGGAGCCCAGGATCCTTGGCGTGCTCCTCACTGCGCGCGGCGTTGAAAAGGAGCTCAAAATTTTTTGCGACGACTTTTTCGTCGCCGCTGCCCCACGCCTTCATCACCTTGTTCCACCCCACCTCACAATCCCGTGCCTCCACAAGCCCCCGAAGCACAATGTAGCCGTTCGCATCAACAAAGTTGAGGGGCGGCTAGGAGGGGCCAACCCTGTCCGGGGCGGGGTTAGGGTTGCCCATCACCCCAAAAGGGGGGTCGGGAAGGGGTTCGGTGCGGAGGGGGGGTTCACTTGAAATGAAGGGGGGGGGCGCATGAGGCACCACGGTACCATGGCAAACAAGTTGTGCTATAGAAGGTGGGGTGGGTGACGTCGGGGACGTGCACCTGGGGGGGGATGGTGGGATGGAAAGGGGCGATGCCCAAATCATCCCACCACCGGGGGTTGGCAAGGTGCCAAGAAAAGGGGAAAAAAGAATGGTCTGCCGGTGCACCTGCAGCAAGATCCTGCAGGCACACCATATCGCAGTGGGGGGGGGGTATGGACGAGGTTAGTGGTGGGGTACACCTGGACGTGGGCTTGCCCATAGGGTTAGTCCTCATGGAGTTGAGGAGCTGGTCAACACTGGAGGGGAGAGGGGTTAGATGCAGAAATTTGAGGGAGGGGAGTTGGCGGCGCATTTCCCTCCACAAGGTTGTGGCCCATCCCCTCCCCCCGAGGTAGGAGTTGCGGGTGGGGTTGCGCATGTCGATGTGGATGCCCTCGGGGGAGGGGTCGAGGGATGCTGCCCAGCCCACGACGTCATCCACCCCCAGTGCCCCCGACCCGTATGTCGCCTCCTCCAATTGATGGTGGGCGACGGGGAGGGCTTGGTACATAGTCTGCTGGGACATGATTCGAAGAGAAGAATGCGGAGGCTTTGAGAGCTGTGACAAAGCGAAAGAGTGGAAAGGAGGGTAAATTTCGTGCGAAATTCATACGAAATTCGTACGAAATTCGTGGGAATTTCACATTGGTGTGAATCTGTGAATCTACCGTGAATTTCTGCGTGAATCTGGGTGCGTGAATTTCAAATTCACGCGAATCTCACCAAATGTGTTGAACCATGCGGGGACTTTAAACCTCTAAATTGCACATATTTGTTGCATCTTACTTTGGGCGAAGGTAGCACGACAAAAGCACACGATAGCACCAAGTTACGAGCAAAACACAGCAAAATTGGGTGAAATTCACGGTACCGTGAATCTTGATTCAAACGGCCGGTTCACGAAGGGTACAATGTAGACCTTGCCCACTGAAGCAACGGGGACCCCCAAAGCGGCAGGGGTTATGTAGGCACCTTGCCCACTTGTGGGCCACCATTGATTCTGCCCCCCGCTTTGAAGCGGTGGGGACCCCCCACGCGGCAAGGCTTATGTAGCCACCTTGCCCACTTGTGGGCCACCTCTGATTCTGCCCCCCGCTGTGAAGCAGTGGGGACCCCCCAAGCGGCAGGGGTTATGTAGCCACCTTGCCCACTTGTGGGCCACCTCTGATTTCCCCCCCCGCTGTAAAGCGGTGGGGACCCCCCAGGCGGCATGGGTTATGTAGCCACCTTGCCCACTTGTGGGCCACCTTTGATTCTGCCCCCCGCTTTATAGCGGTGGGGACCCCCAAGGCGGCAAGGGTTATGTAGCCACCTTGCCCACTTGTGGGCCACCTCTGATTGTGCCCCCCGCTCTGAAGCGGTGGGGACCCCCCAGCCGGCAGGGGTTATGTAGCCACTTTGCCCACTTGTGGGCCACCTCTGAGTCTGCCCCTCGCTCTGAAGCGGTGGGGACCCCCCACGCGGCACGGGTAATGTAGCCACCTTGCCCACTTGTGGGCCACCTTTGATTCCGCCCCCCACTTTGAAGCGGAGGGGACCCCCCAGGCGGCAGGGGTTATGTAGCCACCTTGCCCACTTGTGGGCCACCTCTGATTTTGCCCCCCGCTTTGGAGCCGTGGGGACCCCCTAGGCGGCAAGGGTTATGTAGCCACCTTGCCCACTTGTGGGCCACCTCTGATTCTGCCCCTCGCTGTGAAGCGATGGGGACTCTCCAAGCGGCAAGGGTTATGTAGCCACCTTGCCCACATGTGGGCCACCTCTGATTCCGCCCCCCGCTTTGAAGCAGTGGGGACCCCCCATGTGGCACGGGTAATGTAGCCACCTTGCCCACTTGTGGGCCACTTCTGATTCTGCCCCCCGCTTTATAGCCGTGGGGACCTGCCAGGCGGCAAGGGTTATGTAGCCACCTTGCCCACTTGTGGGCCACCTTTGATTATGCTCCCCGCTCTGAAGTGGGGACCCCGAAGGCGGCAAGGCTTATGTAGCCACCTTGCCCATTTCTGGGCCACCTCTGATTCCGCCCCCCGCTTTGTAGCGGTGGGGAGTCCCCACGCGGCAGGGGCTATGTAGCCACCTTGCCCACTTGTGGGCCACCATTGATTGTGCCCCCTGCTTTGAAGCGGTGGGGACCCCCCAGGCGGCAAGGGTTATGTAGCCACCTTGCCCACTTGTGGGCCACCTCTGACTGTGCCCCTCGCTCTGAAGCGGTGGGGACCCCCCAGGCGGCACGGGTAATGTAGCCACCTTGCCCACTTGTGGGCCACCTTTGATTCCGCCCCCGACTTTGAAGCCGTGGGGACCCCCCAGGCGGCAGGGGTTATGTAGCCACCTTGCCCACTTGTGGGCCACCTCTCATTCTGCCCCCCGCTCTAAAGCGGTGGGGACCCCCTAGGCGGCAAGGGTTATGTAGCCACCTTGCCCACTTGTGGGCCACCTCTAATTCTGTTTCTCGCTCTGAAGCGGTGGGGACTCCCCAAGCGGCAAGGGTTATGTAGCCACCTTGCCCACATGTGGGCCACCTCTGACTTTGCCCCCCGCATTGAAGCGGTGGGGACCCCCCATGCAGCAGGGGTAATGTAGCCACCTTGCCCACATGTGGGCCACCTCTGATTCCGCCCCCCCCGCTTTAAAGCCGTGGGGTCCTGCGAGGCGGCAGGGGTTATGTAGCCACCTTGCGCACTTGTGGGCCACCTCTGATTCCGCCCCCCGCTTTGAAGCGGTGGGGACCCCCCACGCGGCAGGGGCTATGTAGCCACCTTGCCCACTTGTGGGCCACCATTGATTGTGCCCCCTGCTTTGAAGCGGTGGGGACCCCCCAGGCGGCAAGGGTTATGTAGCCACCTTGCCCACTTGTGGGCCACCTCTGACTGTGCCCCTCGCTCTGAAGCGGTGGGGACCCCCCAGGCGGCACGGGTAATGTAGCCACCTTGCCCACTTGTGGGCCACCTTTGATTCCGCCCCCGACTTTGAAGCCGTGGGGACCCCCCAGGCGGCAGGGGTTATGTAGCCACCTTGCCCACTTGTGGGCCACCTCTCATTCTGCCCCCCGCTCTAAAGCGGTGGGGACCCCCTAGGCGGCAAGGGTTATGTAGCCACCTTGCCCACTTGTGGGCCACCTCTAATTCTGTTTCTCGCTCTGAAGCGGTGGGGACTCCCCAAGCGGCAAGGGTTATGTAGCCACCTTGCCCACATGTGGGCCACCTCTGACTTTGCCCCCCGCATTGAAGCGGTGGGGACCCCCCATGCAGCAGGGGTAATGTAGCCACCTTGCCCACATGTGGGCCACCTCTGATTCCGCCCCCCCCGCTTTAAAGCCGTGGGGTCCTGCGAGGCGGCAGGGGTTATGTAGCCACCTTGCGCACTTGTGGGCCACCTCTGATTCCGCCCCCCGCTTTGAAGCGGTGGGGACCCCCCAGGCGGAAGGGGCTATGTGGCCACCTTGCCCACTTGTGGGCCACCTCTGGTTTCCCCCCCCCCCACGGTGAAGAGGTGGGGACCCCCATGCGGAAGGGGTTATGTAGCCACCTTGCCCATTCGTGGGCCACCTCTGATTCTGCCCCCCGCTCTGAAGCGGTGGGGACCCCCCATGCGGCAGGGGTTATGTAGCCACCTTGCCCACTTGTGGGCCACCTCTGATTCCGCCCCCCGCTCTGAAGCAGTGGGGACCCCCCATGTGGCACGGGTAATGTAGCCACCTTGCCCACTTGTGGGCCACTTCTGATTCTGCCCCCCGCTTTATAGCCGTGGGGACCTGCCAGGCGGCAAGGGTTATGTAGCCACCTTGCCCACTTGTGGGCCACCTTTGATTATGCTCCCCGCTCTGAAGTGGGGACCCCGAAGGCGGCAAGGCTTATGTAGCCACCTTGCCCATTTCTGGGCCACCTCTGATTCCGCCCCCCGCTTTGTAGCGGTGGGGAGTCCCCACGCGGCAGGGGCTATGTAGCCACCTTGCCCACTTGTGGGCCACCATTGATTGTGCCCCCTGCTTTGAAGCGGTGGGGACCCCCCAGGCGGCAAGGGTTATGTAGCCACCTTGCCCACTTGTGGGCCACCTCTGACTGTGCCCCTCGCTCTGAAGCGGTGGGGACCCCCCAGGCGGCACGGGTAATGTAGCCACCTTGCCCACTTGTGGGCCACCTTTGATTCCGCCCCCGACTTTGAAGCCGTGGGGACCCCCCAGGCGGCAGGGGTTATGTAGCCACCTTGCCCACTTGTGGGCCACCTCTCATTCTGCCCCCCGCTCTAAAGCGGTGGGGACCCCCTAGGCGGCAAGGGTTATGTAGCCACCTTGCCCACTTGTGGGCCACCTCTAATTCTGTTTCTCGCTCTGAAGCGGTGGGGACTCCCCAAGCGGCAAGGGTTATGTAGCCACCTTGCCCACATGTGGGCCACCTCTGACTTTGCCCCCCGCATTGAAGCGGTGGGGACCCCCCATGCAGCAGGGGTAATGTAGCCACCTTGCCCACATGTGGGCCACCTCTGATTCCGCCCCCCCCGCTTTAAAGCCGTGGGGTCCTGCGAGGCGGCAGGGGTTATGTAGCCACCTTGCGCACTTGTGGGCCACCTCTGATTCCGCCCCCCGCTTTGAAGCGGTGGGGACCCCCCAGGCGGCAGGGGCTATGTGGCCACCTTGCCCACTTGTGGGCCACCTCTGATTTCCCCCCCCACGGTGAAGAGGTAGGGACCCCCATGCGGAAGGGGTTATGTAGCCACCTTGCCCATTCGTGGGCCACCTCTGATTCTGCCCCACGCTCTGAAGCGGTGGGGACCCCCCATGCGGTAGGGGTTATGTAGCCACCTTGCCCACTTGTGGGCCACCTCTGATTCCGTCCCCCCGCTCTGAAGCCGTGGGGACCTGCCAGGCGGCAGGGGTTATGTAGCCACCTTGCCCACTTGTGGGCCATCACTGATTGTGCCCCCCGCTTTGAAGCGGTGGGGACACCTTAGGCGGCAGGGGTTATGTAGCCACCTTGCCCACTTGTGGGCCACCTCTGATTTTGCCCCCCGCTCTGAAGCGGTGGGGACCCCCCAGGCGGCAAGGGTTATGTAGCCACCTTGCCCACTTGTGGGCCACCTCTAATTTTGCTCCCCGCTCTAAAGCGGTGGGGACGCCGCAAGCGGTATGTGTTATGTAGCCACCTTGCCCACTTGTGGGCCACCTTTGATTCTGCCCCCCGCTTTGAAGCGGTGGGGACCCCCTAGGCGGCAAGGGTTATGTAGCCACCTTGCCCACTTGTGGGCCACCTGTGATTTTGCCCCCCGCATTGAAGCGGTGGGGACCCCCCATGCAGCAGGGGTAATGTAGCCACCTTGCCCACATGTGGGCCACCTCTGATTCCGCCCCCCCGCTTTAAAGCCGTGTCGACCTGCCAGGCGGCAGGGGTTATGTAGCCACCTTGCCCACTTGTGGGCCACCTCTGATTCCGCCCCCCGCTTTGTAGCGGTGGGGAGCCCCCACGCGGCAGGGGCTATGTAGCCACCTTGCCCACTTGTGGGCCACCTCTGATTTTCCCCCCCACCGTGAAGAGGTGGGGACCCCCATGCGGAAGGGGTTATGTAGCCACCTTGCCCATTTGTGGGCCACCTGTGATTTTGCCCCCCGCTATGAAGCGGTGGGACCCCCCAGGCGGCAGGGGTTATGTAGCCACCTTGCCCACTTGTGGGCCACCTCTGATTCCGCCCCCCCGCTCTGAAGCCGTGGGGACCCCCCAGGCGGCAGGGGTTATGTAGCCACCTTGCCCACTTGTGGGCCATCACTGATTGTGCCCCCCGCTTTGAAGCGGTGGGGACCCCTTAGGCGGCAGGGGTTATGTAGCCACCTTGCCCACTTGTTGGCCACCTCTGATTCTGCCCCCCGCTTTGAAGCGGTGGGGATCCCCCAGGCGGCAGGGGTTATGTAGCCACCTTGCCCACTTGTGGGCCACCTCTGATTCTGCCCCTCGCTGTGAAGCGATGGGGACTCCCCAAGCGGCAAGGGTTATGTAGCCACCTTGCCCACATGTGGGCCACCTCTGATTCCGCCCCCCGCTTTGAAGCAGTGGGGACGCCCCATGTGGCACGGGTAATGTAGCCACCTTGCCCACTTGTGGGCCACCTCTAATTCTGCCCCCCGCTTTATAGCCGTGGGGACCTGCGAGGCGGCAAGGGTTATGTAGCCACCTTGCCCACTTGTGGGCCACCTTTGATTATGCTCCCCGCTCTGAAGTGGGGACCCCGAAGGCGGCAAGGCTTATGTAGCCACCTTGCCCACTTGTGGGCCACCTCTGATTCCGCCCCCCGCCTTGTAGCGGTGGGGAGTCCCCACGCGGCAGGGGCTATGTAGCCACCTTGCCCACTTGTGGGCCACCATTGATTGTGCCCCCTGCTTTGAAGCGGTGGGGACCCCCCAGGCGGCAAGGGTTATGTAGCCACCTTGCCCACTTGTGGGCCACCTCTGACTCTGCCCCTCGCTCTGAAGCGGTGGGGACCCCCCAGGCGGCACGGGTAATGTAGCCACCTTGCTCACTTGTGGGCCACCTTTGATTCCGCCCCCGCTTTGAAGCCGTGGGGACCCCATAGGCGGCAGGGGTTATGTAGCCACCTTGCCCACTTGTGGGCCACCTCTGATTCTGCCCCCCGCTCTGCAGCGGTGGGGACTCCCCAAGCGGCAAGGGTTATGTAGCCACCTTGCCCACATGTGGGCCACCTCTGACTCTGCCCCCCGCTTTGAAGCGGTGGGGACCCCCCATGCAGCAGGGGTAATGTAGCCACCTTGCCCACATGTGGGCCACCTCTGATTCCGCCCCCCCCGCTCTGAAGCCGTGGGGACCTGCCAGGCGGCAGGGGTTATGTAGCCACCTTGCCCACTTGTGGGCCACCTCTGATTCCGCCCCCCGCTTTGAAGCGGTGGGGACCCCCCAGGCGGCAGGGGCTATGTGGCCACCTTGCCCACTTGTGGGCCACCTTTGATTTCCCCCCCCACGGTGAAGAGTTGGGGACCCCCATGCGGAAGGGGTTATGTAGCCACCTTGCCCATTCGTGGGCCACCTCTGATTCTGCCCCCCGCACTGAAGCGGTGGGGACCCCCCATGCGGCAAGGGTTATGTAGCCACCTTGCCCACTTGTGGGCCACCTCTGATTCCGCCCCCCCCGCTCTGAAGCCGTGGGGACCTGCCAGGCGGCAGGGGTTATGTAGCCACCTTGCCCACTTGTGGGCCATCACTGATTGTGCCCCACGCTTTGAAGCGGTGGGGACACCTTAGGCGGCAGGGGTTATGTAGCCACCTTGCCCACTTGTGGGCCACCTCTGATTTTGCCCCCCGCTCTGAAGCGGTGGGGACCCCCCAGGCGGCAAGGGTTATGTAGCCACCTTGCCCACTTGTGGGCCACCTCTAATTTTGCTCCCCGCTCTAAAGCGGTGGGGACGCCGCAAGCGGTATGTGTTATGTAGCCACCTTGCCCACTTGTGGGCCACCTTTGATTCTGCCCCCCGCATTGAAGCGGTGGGGACCCCCCATGCAGCAGGGGTAATGTAGCCACCTTGCCCACATGTGGGCCACCTCTGATTCCGCCCCCCCGCTTTAAAGCCGTGTCGACCTGCCACGCGGCAGGGGTTATGTAGCCACCTTGCCCACTTGTGGGCCACCTCTGATTCCGCCCCCCGCTTTGAAGCGGTGGGGACTTCCCAAGCGGCAAGGCTTATGTAGCCACCTTGCCCACTTGTGGGCCACCTCTGATTCCGCCCCCCGCTTTGTAGCGGTGGGGAGCCCCCACGCGGCAGGGGCTATGTAGCCACCTTGCCCACTTGTGGGCCACCTCTGATTTTCCCCCCCACCGTGAAGAGGTGGGGACCCCCATGCGGAAGGGGTTATGTAGCCACCTTGCCCATTTGTGGGCCACCTGTGATTTTGCCCCCCGCTCTAAAGCGGTGGGACCTCCCAGGCGGCAGGGGTTATGTAGCCACCTTGCCCACTTGTGGGCCATCACTGATTGTGCCCCCCGCTTTGAAGCGGTGGGGACCCCTTAGGCGGCAGGGGTTATGTAGCCACCTTGCCCACTTGTTGGCCACCTCTGATTCTGCCCCCCGCTTTGAAGCGTCGGGGATCCCCCAGGCGGCAGGGGTTATGTAGCCACCTTGCCCACTTGTGGGCCACCTCTGATTTTGCCCCCCGCTCTGAAGCCGCGGGGAACCCTCCATGTGGCAGGGGCTATGAAGCCACCTTGCCCACTTGTGGGCCACCTCTGCTTGTGCCCCCTTCTTTGAAGCGGTGGGACCCCCTAGGTGGGAGGGGTTATGCAGCCACCTTGCCCACTTGTGGGCCACCTCTGATTTTCCCCCCCGCTTTGAAGCGGTGGGGACCCCCAGGCGGCAGGGGTTATGTAGCCACCTTGCCCACTTGTGGGCCACCTTTGATTTCCCCCCCCGCTGTGAAGCGGTGGGGACCCCTGCGGCGGCAAGGGTTATGTAGCCACCTTGCCCACTTGTGGGCCACCTCTAATTTTGCTCCCCGCTCTCAAGCGGTGGTGACGCCGCAAGCGGTATGTGTTATGTAGCCACCTTGCCCACTTGTGGGCCACCTGTGATTCTGACCCCCGCTTTGAAGCGGTGGGGACCCCGTAGGCGGCAAGGGTTATGTAGCCACCTTGCCCACTTGTGGGCCACCTCTGATTCTCCCCTTCGCTCTAAAGCGGTGCGGACTCCCCATGCGGCATGGGTTATGTAGCCACCTTGCCCACTTGTGGGCCACCTCTGATTTTGCCCCTCACTCTGAAGCGGTTGGGACCCCCAAGGCGGCACGGGTAATGTAGCCACCTTGCCCACTTGTGGGCCACCTCTGATTCCGCCCCCCCGCTCCGAAGCCCTGGGGAACCCCCGAGGCGGCAGGGGTTATGTAGCCACCTTGCCCACTTGTGGCCCATCACTGATTTCGCCCCCCGCTCTAAAGCGGTGGGGACCCCTCAGGCGGCAGGGGTTATGTAGCCACCTTGCCCACATGTGGGCCACCTCGGATTCTGCCCCCCGCTTTGAAGCGGTGGGGACCCCGCACGCGGCACGGGTTATGCAGCCACCTTGCCCACTTGTGGGCCATCACTGATTGTGCCCCCCGCTTTGAAGCGGTGGGACCCCCCAGGCGGCACGGGTTATGTAGCCACCTTGCCCACTTGTGGGCCACCTCTGATTCTGCCCCTCGCTCTGAAGTACTGGCGACCCCCAGGCGGCAGGGGTTATGTAGCCACCTTGCCCACTTGTGGGCCACCTTTCATTCCGCTCTAGGCTCTGAAGCGGTGGGGACCCCCAAGGCGGCAAGGCTTATGTAGCCACCTTGCCCACTTGTGGGCCACCTCTGATTTTCCCCCCCGCTGTGAAGCGGTGGGGATCCCCATGCGGCAGGGGTTATGTAGCCACCTTGCCCACTTGTGGGCCACCTCTGATTCTGCCCCCCGCTCTGAAGCGGTGGGGACCCCCCAGGCGGCAAGGGTTATGTAGCCACCTTGCCCACTTGTGGGCCACCTCTAATTTTGCTCCCCGCTCTGAAGCGGTGGGGACGCCGCAAGCGGTATGTGTTATGTAGCCACCTTGCCCACTTGTGGGCCACCTTTGATTCTGCCCCCCGCTTTGAAGCGGTGGGGACCCCGTAGGCGGCAAGGGTTATGTAGCCACCTTGCCCAATTGTGGGCCACCTCTGATTTTCCCCCCCGCTTTGAAGCGGTGGGGACCCCCATGCAGCAGGGGTTATGTAGCCACCTTGCCCACATGTGGGCCACCTCTGATTCTGCCCCCCGCTCTAAAGCGGTGGGGACCCCCCAGGCGGCACAGGTTATGTAGCCACCTTGCCCACTTGTGGGCCACCTCTAATTTTGCTCCCCGCTCTGAAGCGGTTGGGACGCCGCAAGCGGTATGTGTTACGTAGCCACCTTGCCCACTTGTGGGCCACCTGTGATTGTGCCCCCCGCTTTGAAGCGCCGGGGACTCCGTAGGCGGCAAGGGTTATGCAGCCACCTTGCCCACTTGTGGGCCACCTCTGATTCTCCCCCTCGCTCTGAAGCGGTGGGGACCCCCCACGCGGCACGGGTAATGTAGCCACCTTGCCCACTTGTGGGCCACCTGTGATTCCGCCCCCTCCGCTCCGAAGCCGTGGGGAACCCCCCAGGCGGCAGGGGTTATGTAGCCACCTTGCCCACTTGTGGGCCATCACTGATTTTGCCCCCCGCTCTGAAGCGGTGCGGACGCCTCAGGCGGCAGGGGTTATGTAGCCACCTTGCCCACATGTGGGCCACCTCGGATTCTGCCCCCCGCTTTGAAGCGGTGGGGACCCCGCACGCGGCAGGGGTTATGCAGCCACCTTGCCCACTTGTGGGCCACCTCTGATTTCCCCCCTTGCTCTGAAGCGGTGGGGACCCCCAGGCGGCAGGGGTTATGTAGCCACCTTGCCCACTTGTGGGCCACCTTTGATTTCCCCCCCCGCTCTAAAGCCGCGGGGAACCCGCCATGTGGCAGGGGTTATGTAAGCACCTTGCCCACTTGTGGGCCACCTGTGATTTTGCCCCCCGCTCTAAAGCCGCGGGGAACCCCCCATGTGGCAGGGGTTATGTAGCCACCTTGCCCACTTGTGGGCCACCTCTGATTGTGCCCCTTGCTTTGCAGCGGTGGAACCCCTCAGGGGGCAGGGGTTATGTAGCCACCTTGCCCACTTGTGGGCCACCTCTGATTTTCCCCCTCGCTGTGAAGCGGTGGGGACCCCCCGTGTGGCAGGGGTTATGTAGCCGCCTTGCCCACTTGTGGGCCACCTCTGATTGTGCCCCCCGCTCTGAAGCGTTGGGGACCCCCCAGGCGGCAGGGGTTATGTAGCCACCTTGCCCACTTGTGGGCCACCTCTGATTTTCCCCCTCGCTGTGAAGCGGTGGGGACCCCCCAGGCGGCAGGGGTTATGTAGCCACCTTGCCCACTTGTGGGCCACCTCTGATTTTGCCCCCCAAGGCGGCAGGGGTTATGTAGCAGGGGGGGGTGGAAAAAAAATTCGCGCGAATTATTTTATCGAACCCCCCTCCCCTTCCTGGCACCCCATGTAGGAATTTTTTTTCGCCAAGAGAAATTTTTTTTCTGTGTGCTACTTGACCTTGCATGGCACCTTCATTTTGCCACATTGTATGACATTGGCACATGATCTACTGCTGAGATACAAGTAAGTGGGTTTTTTTTTGCATGGCGCATTGATTTCTCTCCAGTAGGGGGGGACACTTGTTAAATGCAATCGTCAGCCCACGTTGCAACGTGACATTCTCGCCAATGCAAACAATGTGGCAGAGCAAGGAGCAACAGCGAAGGCCCTCAAGGCAGGAGACAAAGCAGCTGCATCAGTCATGGTGGTTCAGGAACAACATGATGCAGATGATGACCCTGACGAGGACGAGGACAACACCAGTCAGAGTAGCAGTAGCAGCAGCAACAGCAGTAGCCGAAGCAGCGACGATAGCTGCAGCAGCAACAACAGCAGTAGCAGCAGCAAACAGAGCAGTAGTAGTAGCAACACGCGGGCCGAGAAGCGGAAGAAGAAGCAGATTCCGAAGAAGAAGAAGCACACAAAAGCGAACATACTAACACACCAACACACAAACCGTACCCTCACTGAGAACCAATTTTTGTTGGCAAGCCATTGTGGTGTAGCGGTCATCAACCAGCATGCGAGAAGGCAATGGGGCCATGACATTGTGGGGTCCATTGTAGGCTTGGGCAACCTGCAGAACGGCCAGAATGGACATCAATCACCCTTGTCCTTCAATGCTGGTGGTTCGGTTTCTCGCTCTAGATAGGGTGGATTGCCTTATCTGGGGACTCTTTCCTGCCGATAAGAGGCCACGGTGGGGCGCTGCACTGCAGCCGGAACAGACCACGGGTCTTTTTGCCCTTAAACACAAATACCACCCATATCGGCTGAAATATCCATGGGTACCTTGAAAAATACCCTCCTTGCACCTTCCAAACCCAAACATGTGGGGTAGATTTAAGGAAATTTCAAGTTTTGGGGTCCGGAAAAAATTTTCGCGTGAATTTTTTTTCGTACCCCCCGAAAAAAAAAGCTGTACGCCTGTGCCAAGAATTTTTTTCTACCCCCCCCTTTGTTATGTAGCCACCTTGCCCACTTGTGGGCCACCTCTGATTTCGCCCCCCGCTCTGAAGCGGTGGGGACCCCCTAGGCGGCAAGGGTTATGTAGCCACCTTGCACACTTGTGGGCCACCTCTGATTCTGCCCCCCGCTCTGAAGCGGTGGGGACCCCCAGGCGGCAGGGGTTATGTAGCCACCTTGCCAACTAGTGGGCCACCTTTGATTCTGCCCCCTGCTTTGAAGCGGAGGGGACCCCCCACGCGGCAAGGGTCATGTAGCCACCTTGCCCACTTGTGGGCCACCTCTGATTTTCCCACCCGCTTTGAAGCGATGGGGACCTCCTAAGCGGTATTGGTTATGTAGCCACCTTGCCCACTTGTGGGCCACCTCTGATTTTGCCCCCCGCTTTGAAGTGGTGGGGACCCCCAAGGCGGCAAGGGTCATGTAGCCACCTTGCCCATTTGTGGGCCACCTCTGATTGTGCCCCCCGCTTTGAAGCGGTGGGGACCCCCCAGGCGGCAGAGGTTATGTAGCCACCTTGCCCACTTGTGGGCCACCTCTAATTTTCCCCCCCGCTCTGAACCGGTGCGGACCCCCATGCGGCATGGGTTATGTAGCCACCTTGCCCACTTGTGGGCCACCTCTGATTTTGTCCCCCGCTTTGAAGCGGTGGGGACCCCCTAGGCGGCAGGGGCTATGTAGCCACCTTGCCCACTTGTGGGCCACCTGTGATTTTGCCCCCCGTTTTGAAGCGGTTGGGACCCCCCACACGGCAGGGGTTATGTAGCCACCTTGCCCACTTGTGGGCCACCTCTGATTTTGCCCCCCTCGCTCTGAAGCGGCGGGGACCCCCATGCGGCAGGGGTTATGCAGCCACCTTGCCCACTTGTGGGCCACCTCTGATTTTCCCCCCCGCTCTGAAGCGCTGGGGACCCCCCAAGCGGTATGCGTTATGTAGCCACCTTGCCCACTTGTGGGCCACCTTTGATTCTGCCCCCCGCTTTGAAGCGGTGGAGACCCCCCACGCGGTAGGGGTTATGTAGCCACCTGCCCACTTGTGGGCCAGCTCTGATGTTGCCCCCCGCTCTGAAGCGGTGGGGACCCCCATGCGGCAGGGGTTATGTAGCCACCTTGCCCACTTGTGGGCCACCTGTGATTTTGCCCCCCGCTGTGAAGCGGTGGGGTCCCCCCAAGCGGTATGGGTTATGTAGCCACCTTGCCCACTTGTGGCCCACCTGTGATTTTGCCCCCCGCTGTGAAGCCGTGGGGAACCCCCTAGGCGGCAGCAGTTATGTAGCCACCTTGCCCACTTGTGGGCCACCTCTGATTCTGCCCCCCGCTCTGAACCCATGGGGACCCCCCACGCGGTATGGGTTATGTAGCCACCTTGCCCACTTGTGGGCCACCTCTGATTTTGCCCCCCGCTTTGAAGCGGTGGGGACCCCCCAAGGCGGCACGGGTAATGTAGCCAACTTGCCCACTTGTGGGCCACCATTGATTTTGCCCCCCGCGCTGAAGCGGTGGGGACCCCATAGGCGGCAGGGGTTATGTGGCCACCTTGCCCACTTGTGGGCCACCTGTGATTTTCCCCCCGCTTTGAAGCGGTGGGGACCCCCCAAGCGGCAAGGGTTATGTAGCCACCTTGCCCACTTGTGGGCCACCTCTGATTTTGTCCCTCGCTTTGAAGCGATGGGGACCCCCCAGGCGGCAGGGGTTATGTAGCGGGTGTGTTGTTACACCATTCAAAAAAAACGTTTTTTAAAATTTTTTTTTTACTAGGTAACAATTTACTTGGTTCACTAGTTTTCACTAGGTATTGGGAACCTAGTAAAAAAAAAACTGTTTGTTGTTACTAGGTTTGAGAACCTAGTGAAAAAAAAAGTTTTCTTTTGTTAGGTTACTAGGTAGCCAGCCACCTTGCCCACTTTTGGGCCACCTGTGATTCTGCCCCCCGCTCTGAAGCGGTGGGGACCCCCCACGCGGCAGGGGTTATGTAGCCACCTTGCCCACTTGTGGGCCATCACTGATTGTGCCCCCCGCTCTGAAGCCGTGGGGACCCCCCAAGCCGCACGGGTTATGTAGCCACCTTGCCCATTTGTGGGCCGTCACTAATTTTGCCCCCTGCTTTGAAGCGGTGGGGACCCCCGAGGCGGCAAGGGTTATGTAGCCACCTTGCCCACTTGTGGGCCACCTTTGATTCTGCCCCCCGCTTTGGAGTGGTGGGGACCCCCAAGGCGGCAAGGCTTATGTAGCCACCTTGCCCACTTGTGGGCCACCTCTGATTCTGCCCCTCGCTCTGAAGCGTTGGGGACATGCCAGGCGGCAGGGGTTATGTACCCACCTTGCCCACTTGTGGGCCACCTGTAATTGTGCCCCCCGCTCTGAAGCGGTGGGGACCCCCAAGGTGGCAAGGGTTATGTTGCCACCTTGCACACTTGTGGGCCACCTGTGATTCTGCCCCCCTTGCTCTGAAGCGGTGGGGACCCCCCAAGGCGGCACGGGTAATGTAGCCAACTTGCCCACTTGTGGGCCACCATTGATTTTGCCCCCCGCGCTGAAGCGGTGGGGACCCCATAGGCGGCAGGGGTTATGTGGCCACCTTGCCCACTTGTGGGCCACCTGTGATTTTCCCCCCGCTTTGAAGCGGTGGGGACCCCCCAAGCGGCAAGGGTTATGTAGCCACCTTGCCCACTTGTGGGCCACCTCTGATTTTGTCCCTCGCTTTGAAGCGATGGGGACCCCCCAGGCGGCAGGGGTTATGTAGCGGGTGTGTTGTTACACCATTCAAAAAAAACGTTTTTTAAAATTTTTTTTTTACTAGGTAACAATTTACTTGGTTCACTAGTTTTCACTAGGTATTGGGAACCTAGTAAAAAAAAAACTGTTTGTTGTTACTAGGTTTGAGAACCTAGTGAAAAAAAAAGTTTTCTTTTGTTAGGTTACTAGGTAGCCAGCCACCTTGCCCACTTTTGGGCCACCTGTGATTCTGCCCCCCGCTCTGAAGCGGTGGGGACCCCCCACGCGGCAGGGGTTATGTAGCCACCTTGCCCACTTGTGGGCCATCACTGATTGTGCCCCCCGCTCTGAAGCCGTGGGGACCCCCCAAGCCGCACGGGTTATGTAGCCACCTTGCCCATTTGTGGGCCGTCACTAATTTTGCCCCCTGCTTTGAAGCGGTGGGGACCCCCGAGGCGGCAAGGGTTATGTAGCCACCTTGCCCACTTGTGGGCCACCTTTGATTCTGCCCCCCGCTTTGGAGTGGTGGGGACCCCCAAGGCGGCAAGGCTTATGTAGCCACCTTGCCCACTTGTGGGCCACCTCTGATTCTGCCCCTCGCTCTGAAGCGTTGGGGACATGCCAGGCGGCAGGGGTTATGTACCCACCTTGCCCACTTGTGGGCCACCTGTAATTGTGCCCCCCGCTCTGAAGCGGTGGGGACCCCCAAGGTGGCAAGGGTTATGTTGCCACCTTGCACACTTGTGGGCCACCTGTGATTCTGCCCCCCTTGCTCTGAAGCGGTGGGGACCCCCAGGCGGCCGGGGTTATGTAGCCACCTTGCCCTCTTTTGGGCCACCTCTGATTCTGCCCCTCACTTTGAAGCGGTGGGGACCCCCCAGGCGGCAGGGGCTATGTAGCCACCTTGCCCACTTGTGGGCCACTTCAGATTCTGCCCCCCGCTTTGAAGCGGTGGGGACCGCCCAGGCGGCAGGGGCTATGTAGCCACCCTGCCCACTTGTGGGCCACCTCTGATTTTGCCCCCCGCTCTACAGCCGCGGGGGACCCCCCATGTGGCAGGGGTTATGTAGTTGGTCTGTTGTTAAAACCTATTAAAAAAAGTTTTTTGAAAATTTTTTTTTCCCAGGGAACAGTTTACTTGGTTCACTAGTTTTGACTAGGTATTGGGAACCTAGTAAAAAACACCTTTTGTTTTTACTAGGTTTTAGAACCTAGTCAAAAAAACAAGGCCTTTTTTGCTAGGTTACTAGATAGCCAGCCACCTTACCCACTTGTGGGCCACCTGTGATGTTGCCCCCCGCTCTAAAGCGGTGGGGACCCCCCAGGTGGCAGGGGTTATGTAGCCACCTTGCCCACTTGTGGGCCACCTCTGATTCTGCCCCCCGCGCTGAAGCGGTGGGGACCCCTCCGGCGGCAGGGGTTATGTAGCCACCTTGCCCACTTGTGGGCCACCTCTGATTCTGCCCCCTGCTTTGAACCCATGGGGACCCCCCAGCCGGCAGGGGTTATGTGGCCACCTTGCCCACTTGTGGGCCACCTCTGATTCTGCCCCCTGCTTTGAAGCGGTGGGGACCCCCCAGGCGGCAGAGGTTATGTAGCCACCTTGCCCACTTGTGGGCCATCACTGATTCTGCCCCCCGCTCTGAACCCATGCGGACCCCCCAGGCGGCAGGGGCTATGTAGCCACCTTGCCCACTTGTGGGCCACTTCTGATTCTGCCCCCCGCTCTGAAGCAGTGGGGATCCCCCAGGCGGCAGGGGTTATGTAGCCACCTTGCCTACTTGTGGGCCACTTCTGATTAGGATGAGGCAGAATTTTGTGTGTTGTGTTGCCAGAAGCGCTCCACCGTTGCAGTTTGTGATGAGTGTAAGGAGCACTATTGTACTGAATGTATTGACACCCACACTTGTGGGACCAATGTTGTTTGTTAAGTACAATACGAATGACAGTTGGAGTTGCTGAATTCACAGATATTGCTTCATTATGCAACGTGATTTGTAGGGAAGGTGTGCAGTGCAACTTGGTCTACTTGGGGGGCTTCTCCATGAGAGGGTAAATCTGGGTCTGAAGTCGGGATACTTAATAGAAAAGTAGCTCGCTGGGCGCGCGCCGGGCAAACATTCCCCCAATGAAGGTTGTGATGGCAGGCCCTGACAGTGTCAATCTTTGTCACTTCTGCCACCTGTTTCTGTCAGCCCTCAACTGCCCTTCAACCGCTTTGTAATTGCCACATCTCTGTTTTCAACAGGTGCAAGCTACCACAGCTCCTGGCACGCCCTTCAAACAATCCGGAAGTATGAGGGCCTCCGTGGGATATACAGAGGCTATGGCTCAACTCTGGCTTCTTTTGGGCCCTACTCTGCCTTAATGTTCGCCTTCTATGAACAATTCAAGCGCATGGCACAGAATTATCAAGGCGTCTCTGACTTATCTTTCGGCAGTACCATGGTTGTAGGCGCAGCAGCAGCTTCCATGGCCTCGCTACTCACCAACCCCTTGGACATGATTAAGTTGCGGTTGCAGATTCAGCGGCGAAAGTTTGGAGCTGCAGAGGTATCGACAGGTTACAATTATAACTACAAAGGGCTGATGTCTGGCCTGAAGTCCACAGCACAAGACGAAGGTCTGCGGAGCTTGTTGCAAGGTGCAGGCAGCCGCATGCTGTTCAGTGCGGCCCTATCAGCAACAAGCCTTGCGGGCTTTGAATATGCAAAGCAGCAGATGCGGGATTGTTGAGGTTGTGAACATTTTTTACACGGTCGGCCAAGGCAAGGAATTGAGCCTGCCCTGAGGGTGCTCTTGGTGCGTGCGCGGTGTGAGCATGGTGCAGGCCTTGGTTATGTCAGGGACCCACAGGCACCGCTAGCACCTGCTTAGGAGGCCTCAAACACCTGCTTGCTGTATGCAATTGCTGCAGGTAAGTTGTTTACGGATGAGGTGGTGTGGAAACTCAACCATTGTTGTCTCACAGCTCTGAAACAATATCTCTTTGCCTTGGGTTGTCTCCGGCACCAACATCACCTATGATCGTGCAAGCACAATGGAGAGAGTTGTTGTGGACCCATCAAAGTTGGACGACCATTTTTTCAGCATGTAGTACGAGGTGAGTTGCAGGATGGTTGCAAATGATTGACTTCACTGGTTGGAGTTCCGCATCCTCAGCCCATCACCCTCATCCCCTAGAACACCCGATGCACTGGGTGAACCAAAAGATGAAGCCCCCAGGAAACCACAGCAAGCAGTAAGCATCCAGAAGCCTCCAGGAAATGGCAACAAATATTGGAAAGCCTCCCTGAATTATTGGCAACCATAAAAACACTCCAGCAAGAAATGCTTTGTGCTTGCAACTAAGGTTCTGTGGCGTTCTATGGAATTTTTGGCAAGGCACTTCTTGGGATGATTCACTGGTGTTTGGTAGCGTGATCCCAGTGCGTGCACGGTGCACACACACCTCCATGTCATGTAATGGGGGTGACCAAGCAGCCATTCTTTTGCCCCTTACATCATCACCAGTTGTTTAGCTGCTGAGGGAACCATTGCGTGCTGGGCGCGCCGGGCAAAATTTCAACGGTCACTGTCCCACCTTCAACTGTTTGAGGGCATCTGTATGGGATTTTCTGACCTTGCCGAGCAGAATGGGATTTGGGCGCTTATTTTAGTGCCCAAGAGAGCAAGCAAAGATTCTAAGTGAGGTTGATATTGTCATTACACTCCCCCGTCACCACTTCTTCCAATCATGCATGAATGACTTGTGCTTTTGCAATTGTGAAAAGGGTACCCCAAGCTCGGTATGACAGGGGTAAAGCATTGGGATAGATGGCTGGAACATTGATTTGGATGTCAGGAGTGCTGGGCGCACAGGGCACTTACCGAGCAAACGTTCCCTCGTATTCAGCTGAACCTCTCACATGAAATTGATGGATGGCTCAAAGCAGCTTCTGGGCCCCTGCAGGCTTGAATGTGCCAAGCAGCAGATGCGGGATTTATTGAGGTTGTCATCAGTTTTTCCGCTGTCCCCCAAGGGGCTGCAAGAGGCTGGCAGGTTTTCAACCTCAGGGCGTGTTGTTGGACGCCAAAAAAGTGGGAGGGGGGGGGGCTGCAGACAATGACAGGGACCATTATTGCATAAATGGAGGTGGCCATTTGTCTCTTCCCCATCTTTGGGGACATTAATGCGGCAGTGGATATGTCTCCAGTTGTTTCCTTCCTACTTCAGGGACCCCAATACTGCAGAGGTAATGCATGCAGAGGTAATGCAGCAGCTAGTTGTGCAGGGCGTTGCTTGAATTTTCATTCCGGCAGGGGGGGGACCCCTCCCCCCTGGACCCCCTCCCTCCCTCCCTTGGACCCCCTCCCCCCCTCCCCCCTCACTTTCACCTGAGAATCAGGGTTCTGGGAACGTTTTTTCGTTTGGGCCAATTTTTTCCTCCCGCGCCTTCGGCGCACCTATAGTAGGGTTCTTTGGTCACTCCACTGTATCCTTTCTTCCCTCTGTTGCAGACACCATGTCCCAGCGCCCCATAAGTGCGTTCTTCATCACCCCGGTCCAAACGTGTCCCCGCGCAAAACGCGACGAGTTGTAAACGCGATCCTCTATTTTCGTTTCCAAGATAGATGGACGGGGAAGAAAAGGCAAGAGGCATACAATGTGGCACAGAAAGCATGTTCCACACTTTTTCTGAACACTCCATAATTTGTCCGCCCCAAGCAGTGACTCGTCATCCAACTCAGATTCTTCTGGTTCCTCTTCTAGTTCAGAAGAGGATGACTTTGGTGAGCCCAGCTCAGTGGAGTCCAAATCTGATTGATCTTCGGCAAACGATTTGATAACAATGAGCATTCCACCGTGTTTCCTGTTTGTGTTGCCTGGTGGTGTTTAGGTGAGGGCACAATGTATGGACCCAAAAAGATGATTTGAGTACCTGTGTTCAGACATTATGACAAATGTACATGCTCAATGGGTCAATGTGGTGCATTTTGCAATTTTTGGTCGATATGGTTCTTTCTCGCAGGGGGGAGGGTCCCCCCTTTGGACCCCCTCCCCCCCTCCCCCCTCCGCTCAAGCAACGCCCTGCCTCCAGTGGCATGTGCACAAAAGCTTGTCACTAACTCCTAACGAGGATTGAGAATTGGGACTGAGCTGGTGGGGAAAGGATTTTGCGCAATGCACACTGCGAATTGCGCATTTCGCACTGTGCACCACACATGCACACATCTAGCATGTTGTGCAATGCTTAGCACACAGGCCTTTTCATATCATATATATATTTTTTATCTTTTTAACCCATTTAGGCCTGTGTCTACATCAGACCTTTGTTTGTTTGGGTCCCGCTGGAGTGGGGGGGGGTGGCCTGTCGTTGTGCGGGTTGGTTTGGTCTTGGGCAATTTGGTCCAACCTGCTTCCTCCTCCCCCCGCCCCCCCCTCACCATGGGGTCATGAGGGGGGGGTTGGGTGGGTGGGTGGGTGGGTTGGTTGGTTTCAGGCGTGTCCATTCATAGCACCAACAGGCATAAGAAGGGATGTTGTGAACATAAGGCCCCAGCACTTGTCCTGCATGTTATGTCATGCCTACCAAAGAGCTTTGTATCTGTGGTGCCTTGGTTGGTGCGGGCAATGCCATGCGTGAGCATCTGGAAAGTGGTGACCATTGAAACAGGTTGGCTGCAAAACACAGACGACCTCTGGCATCTGTGAAGTTCCCCCCCCCCCCCCCCTTTGCTGGGGAGTAGGCGGGGGGGTGGATGGGTGGGTTAGCTCGTCTCCGGGCAGCCCCAAAATGACCCCGGCCCCCCGTCACTAAGCATCCCAACACTGTAGGGTGGAGAAGGTTGCTATACGTTGGTATGGCCAACGATGGGCCAATGCATCCGAAAAGGTTTAGGTTAATTTTTCCGGTACAAATTGCTTTGGAACCCTTCTGGACCTTGTTTTGGCCAAAAAATGGCCCATTTTCATGCTTCTGTAGAAGTTGTTTGTGGCGGAAGTGGGCCACCACGGGCCCGAAACAGTCCAAAAACATTGGAAAGAAGGGTGCATGATCATTTTGGAAGAATGTGTTTATGAGCCCTTTTGGAGCCCGGTTTGGTCCCAAAAATGGCCCCTACTTTTCTCAATTTTTGCACGGCCAAAGCAGGTCACCACAAGCTCAAAATGGGCTATACCCACTTTGAGCACCCAAAGTGGTCTCAGAACAACTTTGGGAACAAATGTAATTTGACCAGTTTATGACCCACTGGTGACTCATGGGCACCCTACCTTGGCACTTTCCCAAAGTGCACCACTCTTTGGTGCCATTGGGGCATTGATATGTGTTGGCATTGGAAATAGCCTGCAATTGTTTATTGTTTATTCATCATCTAGGTTGGTTCCGATGCAAATGTCCCTATCCACATACATCCTATGCCCCAAAAGCTCCTAAGGTGATTGGGAATCGGCCGACATTTTTTTTTTTTTGGTGGATGATACCTACGAGTATGAAGTACACTCACACAAGGTTTGAACCCATGTGTACGCCAGCAAACTAAAGTTTAAGTCAAGTGTGCCCGGTTCCTCTGTAGACTCACTGGTTTTTTGTTTTCTCTCTCCTATAATGCGTAACATGGATACGGATCCACCTGCAGACGACCAAAATAACGGACAACAGCAAGGCAAGCACGACCATAAGCAGGGCAACAGAAAAAGGCAAGGAGATGCAGCAGAACGAGACACAAGAGACCCGACGGTCGCGGCATGGGCCAGATGGGTGAACGGGCTAATCACATCATTCATGGGAAAGAGCGGACACACTGAAAACATTGCCGAGATGACACTGAGCCTAGAAGAGGACATCACCGAGCAAGAGATACCATATGGTGCACTCGAGGCATTGGCACTGAGATCAGGACTGGACCTATCAAAGGAGGACCTCCTCACAGCGGTGGTAGTCCAAAGAAAGCGGAAGGGACTCCAACCACACCTCGTCAAAGGTTGTTTTGTGCAATGGAAAGCAGAAAACAACCAAGCGGCGGAGGCAGAGCAAGCAAAAGAAGCGGACACGAACAATGCGGTGGACATGAGTGGTCAGCAGCCAGCGGCTTTCCATGACCTCGTTGCCACATTGGCTGCCGCGGAAGTGGAGAACGAAGCGCCGAGACAAGAGCCTGGTGCTAGGTCTGACAATAGATTCACTGAATCGCATAATGGGAGAACAGCTACCGCACGCTTGGATGTCTAGCCTCGTGGTGGGTCTTCCAGAATTTGCGCAGAAAGACAAGAGCTGGACGGAGCATGGGTTGGCTCAACTGATGTGGAACGTCGTCAACGAAGAATTGAGGGCCCGACGGCAGGGTAGAAGCTCATCGGCACCACAAGGAGACCAAGGGGGGGGGGGGACGGCACTGCGTACCAATACAACGGTATGCTAAAAATCGCCCCCCAACCCTTAAAACTGCTTCAACGGGGGACCCGGCCACTAGGCAGCGAACTACCAGGCAGGTGGGGCGAGGAGGGGCGGAAGGGTGCAAATGGTAGTTCAAACACAAATGTTCGTCTGTTAGAAAGGGGTGGCTTTTGACATGCAAGGCCCCCCACCTGCCCCCTGTCGGTATCGGTACTGCGGAGGAATGCACTAGGAACATTTTTGCCAGATGAACGGACAGACAGCCTAGCAAGCCGCAGGACAGGTGCAACAAGGAATGCCATGCCCCAGATGAGCCCAATGCAAGCAGGACCAGGGCCTATGCAACAGGGCCTCCGAATGGGAGGTGGGGGGAAAGGCTATGGGGCAACAATGTCCCATACCCCCATTCGGACGGGCCGCAGCACAACAGTACATGGCAAAGATATACAAGGAGTTGGGAGCCCAGTTCGGATAGCACTAGGGGAGCACGGGGGGAGGGAGCCAACCCTCGGGAGAAATGCAATTGTATGAGTTCAGGGCCGTGGTACGACGTTTCACCAAATCACGTGTGATAACTAGACTGACGGACACCTCCAGCTGGCAGCCAGAGCGGTGGCGGGGGGTCCAGAAGAACATACATGTCTGCCCTCAAACAGTTTGTCAAACGACATGACTAATCAGCCACCGTGGCAGAAGCCCTCAAAGAGAGCATGTCAGTTTTTGCGAACAGAAAACGGGGACGGTTGTCGGCGGCCATATTGCTGGCTGGATTACGGCTCCTCGAGAAGTTGGAATTACCCCCCCCCCCCCCCCTCCCGCTGTCAAACCAATGCATTGGCTGCAATCCTCAACCATCGCAAGTATCACAGCCCAAAATGCCAGCGAACGAGTTTATGCCACGGCGGCAAACATTGAGTACTTGCGTTCAAAAATCCACTGGGCATGGCCCAGGATATTTTCTTGGCAATATGTGTTTAGCGTGTTGTGGGAGAGAATATCCAGCCCGGGATGGATCCACTTTTTCGACGAAAAGCGGAGAAAGGAGTGGGTACGGAACCTGTTGCTAGCATACCTGCAGGGATGGAGAGGGTATGTGGCAGGGCTGCGCCACCTGTGCTGTACCCTGTCGTGCCCGGGGGGAGGGATGAGGTTCGAAAGGTGCTCGCAGAGTGCCTGCAGCACTCCCCAAGAGGCACCATTACATGGCACCCCCTCGGGTGCATAGGAGCGCCGGCCTTCAAGCTCCTGGGATGTGGCATACCAAAGCTGGCTGACTGGGGGAGGTGGTGGACCGAGAAACAAGCCCAACACGATACCAAATGCGCGCCATTATGGTCAATACCGGAATTCCTATCCCTCCCATACCCCGAGTCGTTCCCAGGATTCTCAGGATGGGAACTGGGAAGAGTGTCCGTCCGCACAAAGGATGTGTGGCAAGAGGATGCGTGGACCCGCAAGGTGGGACCAACGAAGCTAGCCTCAAGGGCAAGAAACGCCCAAGCAGGAAAAGACGTTGGAAGGGAGGTTGTTGAGCTATCATCATTGTTAGATTCCTCATCTGATGGGTCAAAGCCCACGGATGATGAGGAAGAGGAGCCAGGGGGGCCAGTGCCTGCCGACCAGGGAGAGCCAGCAAGTGCCATGGAGGAGGATATCGGAGATAATCCAGAGCCACATGCCCCCCACAGCCCCATGCAGCCTCTCGAGAAAGCTGCGCAAAGGGGGGCAAAAGCCCGATGGCCAGGGGTGGGGGTGGACGGGAAAAGCCCAGAAACACCAACGAAAAAGTGCACGGTTGAGAGGACATGGAGCAAGTCGGGGCACATGCCCATGCCACCCCCCAACCCCAGAGGGTTTTCCGGTACAAATTACTTTTGAACACTTCTGGACCTTGTTTTGGCCAAAAAAATGGCCCATTTCCATGCATCTGTAGAAGTTGTTTGTGGCGGACGTGGGCCACCATGGGCCCGAAACAGTCCAAAAACATGGGAAAGAGGGGTGCATGATCATTTTGGAAGTATGTGTTTATGACCCCTTTTGGAGCCCGGTTTGGTCCCAAAAATGGCCCCTTCTTTTCTCAATTTTTGCACGGCCAAAACAGGTCACCACAAGCTCAAAATGGGCTATACCCACTTTGAGCACCCAAAGTGGTCTAGGAACAACTTTGGAAACAAATGTAATTTGACCAGTTTATGACCCACTGGTGACTCATGGGCACCCTACCTTGGCACCTTCCCAAAGTGTTTTAGTGAACCACTCTTTTGTGCCATTGGGGCATTGACATGTGTTGGCATTGGAAATAGCCTGCAATTGTTTATTGTTTATTCATCATCTAGGTTGGTTCCGATGCAAATGTCCCTATCCACATACATCCTATGCCCGAGAAGCTCCTAAGGCGCTTGGGAATCGGCCGAAATTTTTTTTTTTTGGTGGATGATACCTACGAGTACAAAGTACACTCACACAAGGTTTGAACAAGAAGCTGAACAATGACAACCAGGGATGACTCGCATAAGTATAGGTTCCAAGGCCCAACGCCGTCAACAAATGGCCAAAAAGTGTTCTTCCTTGATCTTCATTTTGCGTCTGCTTGCTTGCTGCTTCTGCTACCAGAAAGGGTAGCTCCACCCTTGACCTAAACAGGGTTGTAAACCGTTGTGGTTACACCAACTGTGCAACCCTCACCTGGTGCCTAGCCCTCATGCTAACATCACCCATTGGGGTCCTAGTTTGAGGGTCAGTGAATTGGTGGAAGCAGTGAGGTTCATATCCCTTTTTACAGTGTGGAGCTACTCTTTTTGGTCGCCATAGCAGTGGCAACAACAATGGCAAGTAGTGCGACCACTTGCAAATGTTGAAAATCAGATTTTTTTGTGGTGGTTCGTATTTGTCTGGCGTTGTGTTGGATGATAGTGGATGATACTGATGAGTGTGAAGTCCAATCACACACCGTTTGAGCAAGAAATTCAATAGTGCCGACCGGGAACGTGTACCAAAAGTGGCGGACACAATGTGTAAAAAATGGCCCAAGACATATTTTATTGCAGGTTGGTAAGGGTGTCTATGGGTGTTTGTGGGTGGGGCCATTTGCATTGAATCAACCTAGATGATGAACTGCTATGTATTGCATTGGGCACTCTTGTAGTGATAAGTTATGCTAAATGGGAAGTTGAGTAGGCCGTTTCCACAACGTCTACACCCTTCAATGCCCCATTTACACCTAGGAGTGGTGCACTGAGCGCTTGCCAGGATAGAGTTACCAGGGTTCACCTGTGGGTCAAAAAGTGGTCAAAAATGATTGTCCCAAAGTTTTTCAGACCGCTTGGGATGCTCAAACGGGTGGTTCTAGTGTTCCATTTTACCCTGCCACAAAATCCAGAAAAGATTGGAAACGGGCTATTTGGGGACCAAACAAAAAGGGTGCAAAAGGGGTCAAAAACACATTTTATCAAAGGAGACTCTGTGCCCTCTGACATTGGGCTTATTTTGAGCTTGTCGTGGCCTGTTTTAGCCCTACAAAAAGCCCTAGAAAGGGTTGGCAATGGGCCACTTCACGACCAAACTGGGTTGGAGGTTTTCAAAAACGTATTCTCCAACAATGATCCTCGAACCTTCACAATGTTCAACAAGGCGTTTGTAGGGTGTTTGGAGCCCATGGTTGCCCATTCCCCCCCCCCCCCAATAACCCAAAAACACTTGAAAATGGGGGTGTTTGTGAACCAAAACAAGGGTTGATGCACCTATTTGTCCAGCCCGTTCGATTCAACAGGGGGTATCAATAAGTAATCGAGCCTACCAAGTGGTGTTGAAAAGTGGAGTGGCTGAGGAGCCATTAGTGTGCCGCTCAATTCACCATGTGTGATGCAATTGCACATTGAATTGATCAACGGCCCAAAACGGCTCATTGCCTATGCAGTCTTTGAATACACGAAGCAGCATATGCAGGATTGGTGAGATTGTCAGCACCTTTTTCGGACACCCTCCCATGGTGAGAAATCAAGCCTACCATCTCCTTTTGAGAAGTTGAGTGGCCAAAGAGCCATTCTTTTGCTGTTCCCTTCTCTTACAAAAACTCTACCACAAATTTTGACTGATGGACAGCGCCCGATGCCACACCCACCCCTGAAATACTGTCCCAAATGCGCAAGGTGTTTTTGAAAACCGGATCGTTGGCCCCCGATGGCTCACACCATGGTAGGATGTGCTTGTGTACAGGCAATGTCGCCATACTGCAGCTACAAACATGTCTATTGCTTGCCTTCTTCAGGGGTAGTTGTATCAACACCAAACCGGGCTCTTTGTGGTACACAAAGCATGCCTCAGGATGTGCGCCAATTTGAGACCCTTTTTGCGCACCAAAGGCACCCACGCTGCCGTTACCCCCTTCCCTTTGACCACATGACCCCTCCTCCCCTTGCTCCTGCCCATCTCACCTCAAGCCCCCACCCCCCCCTCCCCAAGACATTAGCTGGATGACACCAGCCAACAGAACCCCCAAAAGCCCTGATGTATGTGCCACATGCACTCTAAAACCGGGAAAAAATCCTAATAGGCTACTAAGCTTGGTGACCCTAAATTTTTGAGTTTTAGGTTGGAGTGTTTGAGGTGCTGACCCCCAGCCAGTCTGGTTACGCCCCTTCCCCTCCAAACAGCCCCCCTCCCCCTCTTACCCTCCTCATTCAACCAAACCCCCCCCCCCCACCATTGGGACGTCCACCCCCCCTCCCCCCAGCCCCCCACCCAACCAGCACCGTACCAGTAACACCACACTGTTAGTGCCCGTGTGACCGGCATTCGCAAAATCCGCTCCGCCGCCCGCCCAGCCTTGGGACGTCCAGCCTCACTCTCAAGCCCCCCACCCAGTTAGTATTCTCCTGACAACTCCACCTTGTCAGTGCCTGCTTGGCCCAAAGTTACGGGAACTGGGGGCAAGGGGGTCATGTGTCAAATCGAGGGACATCCCCCCCCACGTTTGGGAAATCAATGACAATTCAAACTGTTGCAGTGGAAATCATGATTGTGTCTCCTGTGTGGCGGTGTTGACAACACACTCAGCACGTAGCTCCAAGCGGGGCGAACATTGCTCCTCCCCAGCCAGCATGTACTGCACACCTCTCCTCCAATGGTCCAGCAGAGGTGATTGCATCGTCAGTGCCGTGCCTGTCTGAATAATCAAGCATCATGCGTTGGCATTGATGGTGGTGCCTTCTCGGCACCATTGTGTTTGGGACGAGTGGAGGGGTAGGTGAACAGATCATTTGTAGATGAGGAACAGTTGGATGGCCAAGTCAATTTTCAGGGGAGAAGAGACAGTTTTTCACTGATTGTCACTCTGCATGAGGTCAATAATGACAAACATGTTATAAAAAGTAATGTCTGATGATGATATCTGTGCAGCTTATACGGCTGCCATTTTCCTCTTGGGCTGAGTTGGAGCTCACACACCTCTTTTCGACTTGGCGCCAAGTCAGGCGCGGAGAATCCGCCCTGCTTTGAAGAAGATTTTTGTGGAGACAGAGCATGCTGCAGAAACAGATTGAGACGCGGAGATGTACAATGTCGAGAACCCTGAAGAAGTTCGTGAGACAGCAACAACCAAACGGAAATGTACTAAAGATTTTACTGTTGGTGGTTTGACTGAGGAGTGTTGCTGTGACCTGATATGGTGACCTGGAAAGACAGAATCAAACCTGTACGACCTCTTGACAAATGACGTGAAATCTGGACCCGAGACCTCATTTGCAAATGATTTTTGAGGGCCAGTAACACTGCAGACCCTTTTCTTTGCTGTATTTCTATTTTAGGCAATTTCCAGTGGCGATGTTTCATTTTCTGCAGCTCAGTGCTGGGCGCCGGGCCTATGATGTCCGTGAGTGAAAATGCGTACAAAAGTTATCAAAAGTGGTTTTTGGTTCATCAAAACCCCAAACAATACGCCCGAGTTATGAACGTCTCAATTGTGACGTTGAATAGGTTGTTTTGCTCAATCCATTCTCTGATTTTTCGTTAAGGTACACGCGATCGGACTAAGTATTTGCATTGCTGTTGCCTAAGATGAACTATTTTCTCCTTTACTTGCCATTTGTCGTATCATGTAAAAAATGTGCACAAATTAGCAACACAACTGTTTTAATGCAATAAGGCTGTTCTTTTCATCCTGCCTGGCACCATGAAAAGAAAAACCGCACAAAGCACAACAAATTCATTAGAGCTTTTCATTCTGCGTTTCTCATGATTCCATCCTTGGTGTTCTGTTTTCCCGTGTGCCAAACATGTTCATCTCATTTGGTTATAAACATATGGTCATAGACCCGACATCATACAATTGGACCCCATTGCTACATCAACAATTTCAAGCGATAACAATCTCATTCTGATCAATTGGTTTGCCGCTTCCTATGTAGCTCCCCTCCGCCGCTTATGATGCAGTTGCAAAGATACATGAACACGTGATAGTCCAGGTGTTGGCCCATTATGTATGGTGCCTATCTAGTTGCTTTTGTTGCGCAATTGTCATGTCTATGTATCTACATTTCTCTGAATTTGTGGACATCAGCGGAAATATAATATGGGTGGGGGAGATCTCTAGGGCTATTTCAACTGCAACTGTTCCTGTTGACTATCAGGGAATACCGAATTCTGCTCGGGTGTCCATTCCCAAACTAAGAACATTATCCTGGTCAAGATCGGTCATTTATTCGTGGTGTAGATCTTGGGCTCCATCTTCAGAAAGATTATACCCCATTGACACTGCATGGAGACCAAATTTATCAGTGAAAGCGAACATAGGCCGTTTTTTGGATGATTGTGTTCACACTTTGAGTATCTTCGGGCAGAGACCGCTGTTGAAAATGCAAAAACAGCACATTTGCTTCCAAATATTTCAAGCATTGATGGGTAATGTATCTGATCATCATTGGTGTTGAGATGGTTCATGTCGGAGATTTTCATGTCCAAAAATTGACCACTTCCTCAAAAGGTCCAAACTATACAGAATGGTTGTTTTTTTGTTTCAAAAACAATGGGGTTCAAATTGTGTAAATAGTTTTATGCAGGATTTTGTTTGAGGTATGCTCTATGATTTCAATACGTCTTCTGTAGAGTGCTTAATGTTAGCAACACGGTTTTATTCATGTAATTTTACACATAACATCATTTGGAATCACCAAAGTACACTTCAAAAGTTGTCACGGTTATGAAGCCTAGCCCCTCATGAAGTTGACGACCAATTCAAAGAGGAAACCTATCATCTTTCAAGAAGGTATACACCAAAATGAATTAGGCATTCCATGCCATGTTCCATTAAAGATTTAGCCTAGTTGTGTCCCGTCCCATAACCCAGATTTTCAAAAGTCTATTTGCCTATTGTAGTTCTACTTTGTAAATGTTGTTGAGTTTAGTTGCTTGGCCAAGATGGCCAAGCCATGCTCAAAGTCAACTTGACCCACAATGCCTGTGATTCCTAACCTGCGGCTGTCTGAGCAAAAGAGTACTCATTGAATGCGCATTTCACTGCATGCAAACACAATGCTGCAAGATTTCGAACGGGATATTATATGAAATGGGAATTTATCAATCCATTTGTCTATATGCGTCCATCTACAGCTCCTCTTTGCTACTTATGCTTCGATTTGAGTTTATATAACAAGATTTTACTAAAAAAATGTTGCATTTTTGTCGGTGCCACCACTTGTTCGTCACCTTGGACCCGTTACAACTGACTTCACAACCCCCCCCCCCCCATTGCCTTTTTTTCTTTGAAATGGTTCGCCGCAACCAGTCGTTTTATCAGCGACAACAATCATAACACCACTCATTGCTTCGGTAATAGAGGTTTGTCTTGCAAGCCAAGGCACACAATCTACCAGCAAATCCAAAGGCATTTCTTTGCAAGTTGTTTTTGATGGTGACTTGATAGATGCTATTGCAACCAGTCCAAAGGTTGAGAGCGAAGGACTACAGTGCGCACTATGGTAAGTTTACCTTATTTGTAGTAGGAATCTGTTTGTTGACTGGCTCACCCAGCGAGGATCACGGCGGAAAGCGCCCTGAAAGATGAAAACCTTGTCAACCTAAAAGATTATATATGAGTCATGGTATGCGACAAACCATGGCTACTAGGAACATCCCTTTCTTGTCAAGCTTTAGAAAACTAAAGCGGAAGACACCGACCGGCATCTTCGGTAGCCGTAGTGGCTGTACGCTTTGACTGCCTTTCTTTCCTTCCCTTACGCGAGGTTTGGAAAAAGAGAAATCACAGCAGAAGGTAGACAGTTACATTAACGGCACAGGCATGTAGAACACAAATGTTTGATGATGATTGAGCCAATGGCTATTTTTGTTGGTGACTGTCCCAAAAACTCTTGAATATGCGGGGGGTTCCTTGCTGGCACCACAGGTTCTGTATATGTGTTGTGGTGGCATTGGGGCATTTTAGACGAATGCCTCCTACGGGTAGCGCCTGCTTATGTGACAAGTTGAATTAGCTGTTAAAAGGTAGGGCCATGCTAGTGCTATTGCAGCGCTGAAGTTGTGGTCCTGTGTCGTTGGCCATAGCATCTAGGGATTCGCCTAGACAATTGCTTGTCCAATTGCCTTTACCCCTCCCTCTTCTTCTAAAGGTTTTGCAAACGATTCTCCATTGTGTCTTGACGTGAACATCACAGATACCTTCATTTGTGGGTTTTCTGCTGCAGACTGTGTACAAAATGTACATGATGCCTGGCTACCTCGGCTGCATTTCTGGAGGCAGTGCGATGGAGGAGACGATGAATTGGGTGGTGGTTGGTGGCCGGACCAGATTGAAGCCATGTGCAGTTGTATGTTTTAGCAAAGGACCTGGGGAAACTAGGGTTAGATGTTTATGTTGTATAGTAGCTTGAATGGAGGGTGCTTTCACATATTGGCTGCAAGCAAAAAAAGCGTCATCCATACTGCGCATTGTGGTAGTTGTTTGCTGCAAATCACCTCAAACACGTTGTTAGATCAAGAGAAGTTGATAGTGGCCATTTCGGGATGTATTGCAGATAGGGCATATCCCACAGGGTCAAACCTTACTTTCATGCAAAATCATCGTTTTATGGTCCTGAATTATCGCATTTTTTTATCAAGCCGGGCGTTGCCAACCCCCCAAATTGACTACACACTTGTTGGGGAGGGGTGTGTGTATGGTGGTGGTGGTGGTGGTGGTGGTGGTGGTGGTGGATATTCATGTCACAAAGGTGGTGAAATCCAACCCATGTGCACCCGCATGTGGCGGTAAAATGCAGCATACAACCTGCCCCCTATTTTTTGGGCGCATGTTCATCCCCTATCCCAAGGCTGAAGCGTTGTTTTGACCTTTTGTAAAATCACATTTGTTGTTCAATAATAGTGTCCCTCCATGAAGTTTTGAGGTTTTGAGGTTTTAGGTTTCTGGTACTAGACGCCTTTTGCCCCCGGGGGGCCAACTGGTCGGGCTGGGTGATATCCTCCCCACCGGGACCTAGTGGTGGGCCCTTCATGACACACCTCTTGCGTGGTGGCAGAGTCCCCTGGGGTCACGGGGCTCGGAGCCCTGTCCCTCCCTGGCTTCCCCATTTCGCCACTCAACGGTGAGCATGTTCGTTAGCAACTAGGTTGCACGTGCTTACCCACTATGTCACCCCCCTAATGCATGGTCGCCCGGCACGCCGGCGCATCCGGGCCCGTGCCTCTGACTTGGCGCCAGTGGGACCCCGATGGGCTGGCGCGGAGGATGCCTAGCCGCGGGCTTGGTGCGTAGCGCTGTGCGCCATTATTGCCTTGGCGGGTGCAGTGCCCTGTTTGTGTTTGCGTGGCGCTCGCGGCAGGTCAGGGGGGACGGGGCCGGTGCTTGTTCTCCCCCCCCCCCCCCTTGTTTCTGCCTTGCCTGGCGCACTTCGCGGTGTGTGCTGCGGGTTGTCTCGTCCGGGTGTCCCTTTCCTTCGCTTGCTGGTACGCCATTGTAGTCTGTCTGTGCCTTCCGCGGGCTCGGTCCCGTTCCCCTTCACATTTGCGCCGCGTGGTTGTTGCGTGTGTGTTTGCTCGCGCATCCCCGATGTGTGCGCCCCTCCCGACCTGTCGGCGTTACGCGCACACCGCGCACGGTTCCCGTGGACAGCGCCCGTAGGGCCGTACCAGGCGGTTCGTGCCCATCCGCGTTTCATGCCCTGGTCCCGTGCTCCGTCTATTTAGCGTGGGGGGGGCTGGCCCTTCCCCACATCTCCCTGCCTGGCCTCGGGTCGCTCACCCCCACGGGGATGGGCCCGCGTGTCCGGGGTGGTTTGGCGGCCGGGAGGGTGTGCGGGGGGGGGGGGGGGGGGGGTGGGGGAGGGGGGGAGGGGCGCCGTGGGGGGGGGGGGTTGGTTGACCCCCTGCGCGCCGCTCCCTGGGGGTTTGGTAGTGCTCGGGTTCGGCGGGGGAGGCACGGGGTGTGGGGCGATGGGGAGCCGCGCCCCACGGCCCGCGGAGAGGTTGCTGAACCGTCCCTCTACCTCCCCTGCACGGGCACGAAGGCTGGTTTCCACTGCGTCGCATAGGCCATGGAGGGTACGTCCTCCATACTGTTCTGGTTTGCGCCCGTGCGCCTCTGCCTGGGCGCTGCCCAAAGGGGGCGTTGCGGGGCGGCGCGCTGCACTGGTACGTGATTGGAGGGGTTGCAGGCTGGCGGGCTAGACAGGCATGGTTGGGGCTCCGTTACCCCTCGGGGGAGGGCCCTTCATTGGCCCGGGGGCGTGCGCGCCATGGTACGCGGAGGTTACGAGGGAATGCGGGGGCCAACGGTCAGGGGGCCTATGGCGCGCGGACATGTCGGTTTGGTCTGATGCGGTTCTCAGCCCTGGGATGTCGCGGCGCCGCGCCGTATACCGCCGGCGGCCTTTCTGGGGGTCCTGCAGGGGGGGGGGCGGGCTGGCCTCCCGGCGTGGCAGAGGGGATGGTTGTGGTTATTGTTGTTGTGAAGGCACCCAGCACGTGCCGGCGGGAGAAATTGCCAGACACGCTCTCCCTGGACAGGGCGCAAGGGAGCAGTCGGCCGGCGTCACGCTGGCCGGGCGTGTGCCGACAACGACCGAAGGGGGGGGGGGGGGGGGGGCGCCGTGGAGTGGAGGGGGGAGGGGCGCGTGGAGGAGGGCTGGGCCACCTGTGGAAGTTACGCTGGAGCCCTCCTCCGTCTTGCGGGGGGAGAGTTACTCGTCCTGTGCGAAGCGGCTGTGGTGGGGGTGGAGGGCGGGGCGGTGACCTTTGGTTGGGGAAGGTACGCCTGGGTCCACGGACACTCCGCGCCTTGCCCGAAAATCCCGCCGAAGTGGCCGTTCCTCGTGTGCGGCCGTGGCGTGGCCGGGGGCGCTGGCCCGTGCTTCTAGCCTTCTACGGGTGCGAGGGGAGGCCCTGGGAGTTGCTGTCTGCCGGCGCCTAGTCACCTTTGCTTGTGCCGTGGTGTGGCCGCCTTGTCCCCGGTAGTGCGGGCGCGCGCGCGCGCGTCGGTCATGGGGGAGGGTGGGCACAAGGGCGGGAGCACAAGAGCACGATCATGGGTATACAGTTGCTGGCGTGTTGTGTTTGGTTCAGGTGCTGTCCCCTGGTGCCTGTCCCTGTGTCCTGCTTACGGGAGGCCGCGCGGCACAGCCGGCGGGGGGTCGAGGCCCGGGCCGGGCGCATGGGTAGCGGCGGGCGGCCGAGGCGGACGCGGCGCCATGCGGGTTCGGGGCCCGTGGCGGTTGCGGGGGGGTGCGGGCAGTCCAGCCGGCGGTCGGCAGTGTCCCGGAGCGCCCCACACAGTGGGGTCGGCGGGCGTGCCGGGGGAGGGCGCGTCCTGCAGGCCAAGCTGGGGGGGGCGCGTGCGCAAGGGCGTCGGCGTGCCCGGTGCGGGCCCCTCTGCGTGCCGAGAGACCTGCGGTTAGCAGGTTGCGTTGCCTGGGGGCTGAGGCCGGGGCCGGGCGCATGGGTAGCGGCGGGCGGCCGAGGCGGAGGCGGCGCCGTGCGGGTGCGGGGCCCGTGGCGGTCGCTGGGAGGCGCGGGCGGCCCAGCCGGCGGTCGGCAGAGGCCCCAAGAGCCCCACACTGTCGGGTCGGAGGGCGTGCCGGGGGAGAGCGCGCCGTGCAGGCCAAGGTGCTGGGGGCGCACGCGCAAGGGTGTCGGCGTGCCTGTCGGGGGCTCCCTGCGGGCCGTGGGACCTGCGGCTGGCAGGAAGCGCTGCTCGGGGGCTGAGGCCGGGGCCGGGCGCTTGGGTAGCGGCGTCCACGGGCACGAGTGCCCGACGCGAGCGCGGGGCGGTGCGTGCGGGCCGGCCGGTGGCTGGTGGCCTCACTGAGAGTCCCACACGGAGGGGTCGACGGGCGTGCCGGGGGCGTACGCAACGTGCAGGTCGGGCAGCAGCGGGCGCACGTGCAGGGCATTGGCGTGCCCGATGAGGACCTCACTGAGGACGGAGGGGTTGGCGGCAAGCAGTATGCGTTGCCCGGGGGGGGGTGGCGGCGAGGAGTGGGAGGATGTCCGCGGCCCGCGACGTGGGGCTGAAAACGACGTGGTCCGTGTGCGGCCCCAGGACCGGCGCCGGCGGGAGTGGAACCACAGGCCGGCGGTCTACTGTGAGGCGCCAAGTGGCGCAATGGCGGAGGAGCCAGACTAGGACGATGCTGTGGCGCAGTGTGTGGGGCTGGGTGCAGGGCGGCGTGGGGACGTGCGGCGGGAGGGGGGGGGGCGGGGCGGTGACGTGGGAGGGGGCACGGCGGAGGAGTGACGCTAGCGACGTGTGCGTCGTGCTGAGGGTGGAGAGGAGCTTGCGGAGGAGTCCCGCCCGGCCGGCGCTGTCCAGCACAGGGGGGGCGCCGTGGGGGGAGGTGGAGTGCCACATGCCGAGGGGACTGAACCCCAACTGCGTCGGGGGGCCGGGTCGCGGGGCGGCTGGGAGGTGCTCGGAGAGGTACACTGCGGTGGTGGCCGTGCGGAGCTCTAAAGGTGTGACGAGGCGGGGGGAGTGGCCGGCAGTGGCTGCCAGGATGGGCAGGTGCGTGAACAGGCGCCACTCGAGGAGTAACTGCAGGGCATAGTGGGGGGGGCAGTGGAACTTGAGGTGGGCGGCGGAGTCCGGGTAGGGGCGGTTACAGAAGGGGCACATGACGCCTCCGTAGCCGAGAAGAGGTCCTGGGAGTGCAGTAGCCGGAGGTGCATGATGCGGTGGAGGGCCAGCGCCGGGATCTCGGCGCGTTCATACGCGAGGCGGAGTAGGTGGGAGGACCAGCCCTGGGGGCAGGGGCCGGAGGTGCAGCGCGTGGGTGCGGGCGGTGGTGGCCGCATATGCTGCTTCTGCGGCACGCGCGGGGCTAAGGAAGATTGCGCCCTCATGGAGCGCCACGATGCCGCCGTGGAAGAGTGCGGACCAGGGGAGCGTCCACGGTGAGGCGGCGTGGAGCCCGCGGCGGGCTAGGCTGTCGGCCTCGGCGTTGAGGGCGGCGAGGTGGCTGGCGGAGCCGGAGTCGTGTCGCGCGGGGAGCCAGGCCTGGGGGGGGGGCGCGGGGGGGGGGGGGGGGGGGGCGGGGGGGGGGGGCGCCGTGGTGTGGAGGGGGGGGGGGGCGCGTGTGGAGGAGGCCGGGGCTACCTGTGGAAGTTACCCTGGTGCCCTCTCCCGTCACGCGGGGGGAGAGTGACTCGTCCTGTGCGAAGCGGCTGTGGAGGGGGTGGAGGGGGCGCGCGTCGCTGTGAGAGGGACCACCTGTCCGTGTGACCCTGGTTCCATCTCCCACCGTGGGGGGAGGGCGTGCGCACCTGTGCGAAACGGAGGCGGGATGGGGGGCGGGATGGAGGGACCAACTGTCCGGGGACCTGCGGGGCCCCGGTTCCCCTTGCTTCCAGCCGCCACTCCCTCGCGTTAGGGGAGGGGGCTACGTCCTGTGCGGAGGTGGAATAAGGGGGTGGAGGGGGCGGGGACTATGTATGGTCTATTCCCTGGTGCCCGTCCCTGTGTCCCGTGTGCGGGAGGCCGCGCGGCACGGCCGGCGTGGGGTTGCAGGCCTGGGCCGGGCGCGTGGGTAGCGGCGGGCGGCCGAGGCGGAGGCGGCGCCATGCGGGTGCGGAGCCCGTGGCGGTCGCGGGGCGGTGTGGGCGGACCGGCCGGAGGACCGCAGTGGCCCTGGAGCCCCACTCCATGGGGTCGGCGGAGTCGGCGGGCGCGCCGGGGGCACGCGCGCCGCGCAGGCCAGGCCGTGGGGGGCGCGTGTGCAAGGGCGTCGGCGCGCCCGATGCAG